>ML257029.1:46622-86497 GCA_005239495.1 Nicotiana undulata | reverse complement strand
ATTCATTATTTGAACCATGATTTATGGAGGTTGAGTTCGTCACTACTTCCTCAGACCGTAGGTGTTTTTCATTACTTACCTGCACACTGTGTGTGCAGATCCAGGTGCACCGAGATTTGGCGCGGAGCGGTGATAGCAGCCTTTCTCTCAGAGTCGACGAGGTAGCAGCTGGCGTTCGCTGTCCCGTCCCTCTTTCCCCTATTCTTCCCTTATGTATTAGAACTTTGAAACTTAAAACTTCAGTTGTATTATTCTCAGTTGTATTGATATTAGTAGCTCATGACTGCGTGACTCCAGATCCTAGGGTGATTGTTGGAGCTCATTTCTTTTGTTAGACTGTTTCAAATAATTTAAATGTTAGTATTTCTAGGACTTGAGCTAATGATGAGTAAATTTCTTTAGTAAATGAATTGAGTATTGTTGAAACGGTTGGCTAGCCTGGTTCCACGACAGGCGCCATCACAACCCGGAAACGGGTCGTGACATTTGTCACCTTTTGTGCTTGTGAGTAAGTTGTTGAACCCTTTTTGAAGCATGAAAAATTTATTGTTAAGCGGAATAGGATATTGAATTGCTGAAAAAAATAAAATTTGGAGATATGAGTTTTATGCAATGGTATTGCTTCCTCGTTCAAAATCATGTTGTGGTAGAAACGCATATTGATTAATAGCATGTTTGGCCAAGCTTCTAAAATCAGCTTATTTTGAAAAGTGTTTTTCTCAAAAGTACTTTTAAAAAAAATGCTTTTCTCAAAAGTACTTTTAAAAAAGTGCTTTTGGTGAGAAGTATTTTGTGTTTGACTAATTAATTTGAAAAGCACTTTTAAGCAGTAATTAGTGTTTGGCCAAGCTTTTGAAAACTGCTTCTAAGTGTATTTTTCCCAAAAGTGCTTTTGGAGAGAAGTATTTTGTGTTTGACTAATTAATTTGAAAAGCACTTTTAAGCAGTAATTAGTGTTTGGCCAAGCTTTTGAAAACTGCTTCTAAGTGTATTTTTCCCAAAAGTGCTTTTGGAGATAAGCTACTTTTTTCTGCTTCTCCTCAAAAGCACTTTTTTCCTTCCAAAAGCTTGTCCAAACACTTCATTTTTTGGCCAAAAGTGCTTTTGGCCAAAAAAAACACTTTTGACCCAAAAAAAGCTTGGCCAAATAGGCTATAAGTTTAATAAGAAAAGTGTTCTAGATTCTTGCTCACGCCTAGAACACTACGTGTAGGTATAAAATCTTGAGCTTTATTAACTGGGTTGATGACTTCATGGCTTAGCAATATTGTTTCCTCTTGGATTCAGTTCATTGCTATTTTCCCTAGTTGAATTCAAAGTATTTTGACCATAAAGAGTTTTATTTATTTCAATATTTCATAAGTTGGAATTGTCTGGATATGATTAAGGGTGGAAAGCGGGCCGGTCCAGGCTCGGGACCGCGGACCAAACGGTCTTCTGGGCCTATACGGGCCTTAACCAGTTAGAATCGGGACCGTGGGCCTGGTCCGATCTTCTGGGCCGGTTCTTAATAAAAAGATCACAGGACCGGGACCGTTTGAGACCGGGACTGGACCGGTCCTTGGCAGGCCCAAACGGTCCCAACGGTAAGGAAAAAAAAAGCTTTTCCATTGGGCTTTGAAAAATCTGGTTGTTGGCCTTTAAAAAATAGTCGTTGGCTATTTACAAAATAGCCATTTAACCTCCCCAACTTTGTTTTAACCCCAAAGTTTTTATAATCACACATTTTTCCTTTTTTCAACTATAAATACCCCCTCATTCTTTCATTTATATTACAAAATCATCAATCTATCACAATCTTTCTCTAAATTTCTTTTATAATTGCTACTATTGCTTACTTTATTGTTACAATTTGTGAAACAATTGTGAAGTTGGTGAATTGAAGTCTTCAACGATAATCAATTTTCAACAAGTTGTTCGTCAATTCGGTAAACTCGTTCCAACTTTTAAGTTTTAATATTATAGTTTTGTTTATTTTATTTATTTTCTATTGCTTGATTAATTAAGATGGTTTATTCCTTAAAGAAATATTTAGTAAAAATAAGAAAAAATTCAAGAGTGGCGAATCTAGTGGTCATTATGTTCCTCCTCCACTTCCCCCGACACCCCGAAACAAACCCCATATCTGTCTTACACCTGCTATTCTTGGTAGCGATAATAGTTTATTACAATTTACTGAGAGTCAATTTTTCCATAATATTGGTGCTGGTGAAGAATTAAACCATGAATTAATGAATGCTCTTTATTTTAATCCAACTATTCATGAAAATGATGATGAGGAAAGAGATTTTGATGAAACTCAACCGGATAATGATACAGCCACTAGTCCTGCTCCTGATGTTAACCCAACTAGTGATAATCCAAATGATTTCCCGTATGATGCTCCTGTTACTGTCACTACCTTTTCTAGACAACGTACCAAACAGAGGAAAACATTGCTTGTTTGGCCATTTTATACTCAACTAATTCAAGAAAATAAGGCTAAGTGTAAAACTTGTGGCAAAAAATTAGCTTTTTAAATATTTTTTATCACGAGAGGGGGGGGGATTTGGGCTAGACATGCCACGACCCCGAACCACCCGGTCGTGATGGCGCCTATCATGGAACTAGGCAAGCCAACTCACTCTCAAACAATACGAATTTCTCCATTTAAAACTAGATAAAACCCATTTCAAACTGAAAGTTGACTAAAAGAGAATAAACTTCAAACCAGAACTGCGGAAAACAAACCCCAACAGGTGTCACTAAGTTATGAGCCATACTACAAATGTTCCACAATTTAACAAGACCACATTATCTGGTAAATAGCCAACAAAAATATACAAAGGAAAATAAGGAATGAGAAAGGCGGGTCCGCGATCGCCAAGAAGCTACCTCGCTCTCTCCGAGAAAAAATCCACAACAGAATGATCAACTGCCGCTACCGCGGCCTGAGATACCTGGATCTGCACACAAGATGCAGGGGTAACGTGAGTACACCAACTCAGTAAGTAACAAGTATAAATAAAGGCTGAGTGCAGTGACGAGCAATAAAATCACGTAAGGTTCATAATTATAAAAATCTCAATGTAACAACAAGTGTCAAATCAACGTTCAAGTAAATTATCGCTTAAAAATTCCAGTTCCAATGGAGATCATATAAGAATATCTTCAACATTTTTCAATAAAGTCTTACTATAAAAATAGAGTGAAAATAATGATTTTATCAACAAGCCCTCGGGCAAAATATCACTCATGAACAGCCCCTCGGGCAAGCATCCCAGTCACTCGTCACTCAACACTCAACACCCACCCCTCACACTCAGCACTCACACTCAGTAGGTACCTGCGCTCACTAAGGGTGTACAGACTCCAGACGGGCTCCTACAGCCCAAGCGCTATATCGATGCGGCGTGTAGTCTGACCCAATATCGTTGCGGCGTGCAACCCGATTCATATATTGTTGCGGTGTGCAGCTCAATCCATATATTGTTGTGGCATGCAGCCCGATCCATAAATATCCTCTCAATCAGGCCCTCGCCTCACTCAGTCATTAACCTCACAAGCCACTCGGGAGTTTCAGTAAAATCAGGAGACTCGACCCAAACAACATTCATATATTTTAAAATATAGAGTAATGAAACCAAATTATATAGTAAACAGGAAAAGTCAAGACTGAGGATATGCTTTCAAATCAAAATAGTGCGAGGATAGTATAAAATACACCTAGGGGTTCCAACAGTACGACACAAGGCCCCAAACATGGCGTTCAACCCAAATTATAAGAATTATTTCTAAAACATATAGCAGTTATACATTTTTAATCAAAATATGCAACTCTATAGTTGCTACGGGACGAACCAAGTCACAATCCCTAACGGTGCACGCCCACACGCCTGTCACCTAGCATGTGTGTCACCTTAATGTAGTGAAATAGTACGAAATTTTGGGGTTTCATACCCTCAGGTATAGATTTACAATTGTAACTTACCTCAACTAAGCCAAACACTACTCCACAATGCCCTTACCGCTCGAATTGGCCACAAATCTCTCCGAATCTATCCAAAATCAGTATGTTATCATTAATATATGCTAAAGGAACAAAACCCACATAAATATTATCAAATTAAACCATAAATCCCGAAATTGGCCAAATCCGACCACCAGCCCCATGTCTCGGGATCCAACAAAAATTACCAAAACTAGAAACCTCTTTCACTCACGAGTCCATTCATACAAATTTACCAAAATTCGACCTCGTTTGACTCCCCAATTCCTCAAATTAAACTCTCCAATTTCAAGCGCTAATTTTCCCAATTTTCACCCCTAATTTCTACAATTTTCAAGCTTAAACAACTGAAATTCATCATAGATACGAGTATTAAGTTCAAAAACCTTACCTCAACGAATTCCCCCTTGATTCCCTCTTCAAAACCCTCCAAAAGCTCCAAAAACCGGATGCAAAATGGTGAAGAATAGCCTAAATTCGTGAAGGGTCCTTTATATACCTTCTGCGCAGGCGTTTTCCGCATTTGCTGTCAAAATAGCGCACCTCCGGTATCGCTTCTACGCCCAAAAATCCGCATCTGCAGAAGTCACATAAACTCCAAAAACCGCTGGTGCGATCCCTCATCCGCATATGCGACAAAGACCCAGGTTCCATATCACCGCATCTACTACTCAATATCGCACCTGCGACCTCCGCACATGCGCTCCCCTTTCCGCAGGTGCGGAACACCAGAAACAGCAGCACCAGATACTTTCTTTCATTTCCAAACTTCTCGTTAGCCATCCGAAATCATACCAAGTCCCTCGGGACCTCAACCAACAACAGATTAGGTCACATATCAATACACGAACTTAGTCAAACCTTTGGAACACCCAAAACACTGAATTAACCCCGAATTCAAGTCTAAGGATTTCTAAACTTCCAAAATTCGCCAACGATGCTGAAACTAACCGAACCACGTCCGAATGACCTGAAATTTTGCACACACATCACAAATGACACTATGAACCTATTCCAACTTCCGAAAATCCATTCTAACCCCTATATCTAATTTCCACTACCGACCAGAAATCGCCAAATTTCCAATTTCACCAATTCAAGCATAATTCTACCACGGACCTCCAAATTACATTCGGAACACACTCCTAAGTCCAAAACACCTAACAAAGTTATACAAACCATAAAAACCCAATCCGAGATCGTTTACTCATAAGTCAACTTCTGGTTGACTTTTCCAACTAAATATCCAAATTAAGAGACTAAGTGTCTCATTCCACTCCAAAATCACTCCGAACCTAAGCCAACCAACCTGACGCAACATAATAAAGCTGAACAATATATAATGAAGAAGAGATGGGAGAAACAGGGCTATAACTCTCAGAACGACCGGCCGGATCGTTACATCCTCCCCCACTTAAACATACATTTGTCCTCGAACGTGCCAAGAGTTATTCCAAAACCATCAAAATCTCCTTATAATCTTACCATGCACATACCCGGGGGTGATCCCACGTCACCCTATCCCATATAGTTCTGATAACACATCATACAAAAAAATTCCTTCATCCAACCAAGCCCAAGCCTTGGAATCCAATTTCTTTTTCCACATCCGAAATCTTCTATAAGATCAGAATCTCGCATCTACGCACTGCGTAAGTCTGAACAGGATGTACCCAACCAGATCCATAATTCAAAATGAAGTTACATGATATCCCACATAACTCAAACACTCGTAGAAATGATTTATGAACACAGTGGCTGCTCAGAACAACCCAATGTCGGTAATAAACCTATTATCAAACAGAGACTCGTTCGAACACCTTCATATACTTCCAATGATGAAAGAAACACGTAGGAACCCATAACCATTCGTCGGATCAACAAGTGGTGGAACTCCCTCTCTTTCGATAGGAACTATAGCAAAATTTCTAAGCCGATTATCATCAATAACCTCCCAAATATGCCGCAACCAGATCCGATAGCACTTATTCTAGGTCTGATGACCTCATCTCATCCAACAGAACCACTCTAGCAACATGACGCATCAATACAGCTTAAAGTCATAACTCGTGCAGATGTGCTCAATCATGGAAAAATGACATCAAACAAGAGAAATGTCCCGCAAGATCAACGGGTATCACCAGAACGCTATACTAAGAACTCCTCACACACCGCAGAACCAAACACACGAATCCAACACACAAGGATCATATCTCAGCATAACTTCGCTGCAATGCGTGACTCCATCCGAACGCTGGTCCATATTATATACCTCGCTCCCCCTTGTTATCAATAATCACGCAAAATTCCGCATCAAGTACTCAAGGTGCATTACCATAACCACATAGAATCAGTCGATACCATGCCACACGAATCCCGAAAGAATATAACCAATACGCCTCAATCATACAATACAAAATTACTTATCTCACTCAAATTCCGCTATAAGACCACAATAGAACCGCACCATGTGTGCCTAAAACCAACGAATCATAATTCATCGTAGCATGAAAGGGTAACTCATAACTTATTCAAGAACACAAATAAGCTCAACAACAATTGAATGGAACATCCCTCAACAATAGCACCACGGGGCCAACCAACTCGGTGCAAAACACCTATCCCAATTAGGCCTGCTAATGAACCCCAATTCGATCCGGTCATCCACAATAGACAAATAACCTTCCGAAAGTCCACAATGACTGAATCACAACACACACTAACCTCTGACTAACCTTGGCTATGTCTCCACAACTCACAACTATGAAATCATCTACTCATTAGAGTTCCCAATCTCCAAATCCAAAGAGCACACGAATCATCATATCCGACCTCAACTTTGCCGCCTGAATGTATAATACTTCTCCAATACACGATCATACCACGAGGGATACCCCTACAATTCGTATGTGTTACAAGGCAAAATCTGAATGTCCGCAACCGACCAACGAAGAGAGTGCCGCCACACAAATGAAGTATTCATAAATCCAACACAGTGCCCCTTCTGAAACTTACACCTTCATCAAGCCATACTTAGAAGTAATATCATCTATCTGGTCATCTGAGATCCTCCATGCTGCATAAGAATTCAAAACCCTCCTTTCAAAACCGCATCGTGACCTTGCACCTGCAAATCTCAATACTACATCTCACATTGCGCCCATTACGGCGCCTTATGAAAGATACGACAAATCTTAAAATCCACTTTGAGTCGCAAGCAACTACTTACTGAATTAGCTAAGAACTTTCCATTTGATTCCATTCTATAGAAAATTACAATACGCCACATGCCCCACGCACTAGTAGGAAATATACATCTCAAACCATGGTAAAGACCATCAAGAACTCTCCGAAATCCATATGCACTTAACCAACCCGTCAGGACTGAATCCCTCTAACTCAAGCAAGCTACGCAGGTCGCCAAAACCTAAGAGCATTCCACGAATCACACGTAGAACATTGCCACATCATACGCACCCGAAGAACCGGTCTTACTCATTACCATGTCGATCAATTCTACTACCAAGCTGTCCTATATCTCTGAGTTCCTTCTGAGTTACCGTCAAATGATTCTTCCCCTCGCCATAACACTAAAATCGTCAACCAAAACTCACCACGCGAGACCCTAGCAATAAACCACACCGCCTTAAGGCTTATAAGCCGCTAAACATTCTCTTAAGCACCCAAAAAGTACCACAAGTCAAACACTTACTCTAAAGAGACTTTCTATAAATTTAAGCTATTCTTTCTCTTTCCTGATACCGAAATGTAGAATCCATAATAATGTAGAAATTCCACAAGTCCTGGCACCCTCCAACGTAAATCTCAATTTCTAGCTAAATACACATCCTAAAGATTCCCAATTGTTACACATAAATCTTGAACCCATCAAAACCATTCTCGAGAGTCATTTACTCTGCTTAAATCCCAATTAAACTGACCAAGCAGACCGAACGATCTATGCCCCCATTAACACACCAACACCCTTTACAAATACAACTCTATCATTCAATAGAACCCATTCCATAGAGTATAATACAGCCTGTATCCAAAAAATTCTATTACTCGAGTCATTGCCAAACTCCACCTCTGCAGGTCATAATTGATTCACCAGTATATCTCGAACTGAAACTGATACAACACATAATCGTGCAATCAACTTATCATTAGCAGACTCTCCCACTTGGCTCAAAGCCATAGATCAAGAAAAACAATAACTCACAATGCCCATACGCTATCACTACCACAATACCGCATTGAGATTCAACTAAATCCTCCATAAACTCATATAACGCAAACCATCTAATATCTCAAATCATCTGCAAATCTCGCATTCATCATTGAAATAGACATGCCAACTTCCACAAGCGATCTAAACTCAAATTGCAACATATATCATTTACTGGTAAAAGAGAACTTATTACAGAACAACATAAGGATCACACAAGCTCAGGACACTCCACAGGAGATAACTTCGCATGCTTAGCCTCAAACTGATATCTCTCTATACCTTTCTAACAATCATAGCTATTACACAATCACTTTATCCTCCTGCATTAAAACACAACCAATGCCTACTCTTAAGGCATCACAATACGCGGTATAAGAACCTGCAACTGATGGTAGAACTAACACTGGAGTTGTGGGCTTCTGAAAGCTCTCCCCATACTCGTCTGACAACCTGAATACCCTTACTGAACACCACGTGACCTTAGAATGCTACTGGACCGAGCCAAAATTCACACTTGGAGAACTTTGCATAAAGCTTCTCCTCCCTCAATCTCTGTAATACAATCCTCAAATGCTAGATATGCTCCTCCTGGCTACGTGAGTACTCCAGGATGTCAACAATGAATACAATAACGAAGGAGTCCAAATACGGCTGGAATACACTGTTCATCAAATGCATGAACGTTGTTGGGGCATTGGTCAGCCAAAAAGACATTACCAAGAATCCATAACACAACATGAAGATCCACTTCACTCCACAACTGAACTACATGAGGGGTCCTTCAATACGCCCATAACTCGAGGCGATACGTCAACTCAAGACAGAAGTAAAACACCCAATAGTTCTTGCTACATCTCCAGCTAACTATTTTTGTCACATTCAAACAACTTGAACACATCTCACCATCAATCATACACACCACATAGTCACACAGTCACAATATCCCACCAATGAGGACACAAACGGACATACAAGACCCAAATGCACGTGCTCACACAATCAAAATGGATGCACGTGCTCATACACCATATTGGAGCAAGATGGATGAAATGGATGCTCGCTTCAGGGGTTTTGTGTGATAAGAAGGTGTCACCAAGACTTAAGCTTAAGTTCTATAGAGTGGTGGTTAGACCTATTATGTTATATAGGCCGGAATGTTGGCATGTCAAGAACACCCATGTCCAGAGGGTGAAAATAGCAGAATGAGGATGCTGAAATGGATGTGTAGACATACCCAGTTGGATAAGAAAATAAATTTTGATATTCGGGAAAAGGTGGGAGTGGAACCTATAGAGGACAATATGAAGGAAGCTAGATTGAGATGGTACGGGCATGTGAAGAGGAGGTGCATAGATGCCCCAGTGAAGATATATGAGAGGTTGGCAATGGGAGAGTTGAGAAGAGGTAGAATGAGGCCTAAGAAATATTTGGGAGAGGTGATTAGGTATGAAATGTCGCTACTTCAACTTACTGAGGACATGACCCTTGATAGAAAGGTATAGAGGTTTCGAATTAAGGTAGAAGGGTGGTAGTTAAGCGGGCGTGTCTTATTAGTGTTACTCTTGTACTTTCATTTCTTCGTATCCGTATATTTCTTTTACTATATGCCATTTCTTTCGCTTCGGCTTTATATCCTCTTTGCTTGCTATGGTTACAACTTGTTTTTTCTACTTCCTTTTTTTGTGTCGCAACCCGATTTACCCTCCGAAAGGTATCGTGACGGCACCTAGTCACTACGACTAGGTAAGCCTATATTTGCGAAAAATCTTAATTCAACACGATGAAATAAAGACAGAAAGGAAAATATAAGTAGAGATCACATAGCCGCTCGGCATGTACAAGTATAACTCCCAAAACCCGGAATGTCACCTGATAGTCACAAGCTTCTATACAGTAATAGCTCTATACAATGGGAAAGAAAATACATAGAAGTCTCTATCTAGTCCAGAATAAAAGGTGACTCCGAGGATTCTGTGGACGCGGCAGAATTACCTTACGGTCTCCTCGGAACAGATGTGACAATCACTAGCGACGTGGATGAGAACTCGAACCTAGATATGTACATGAAAAACATGTACAGGAAAGGGCATGAGTACACCACGTTCGGTACCCAGTAAGTGCTAAGCCCAACCCCAGTCAAGTAGTGATGAGTGTATACGGTCGAAATCGGGAAGGCCGATTTCTACGTCTGGCACAGCATAAGGTGGAATACTCGAGTAATTTTCGGGATGTGGTCCGAAGCCCGGCTTTGGGCGTTCCAGCAATCCGATCTCAAGGCAGCACAAGTTGGGAATCGACGCAAGAAGCCAACACAGAGATCGAGACAGGCAGTTCTGTGACAAAGTACAGTACCGTACTTAAGCATTAAATAGTCGTATCAATTGTGAATCATGGAAATAAATGTTGATGTACTACGTTTGGACCCCCTTCTATATAAAGGGGATCCTTGTCATTTTGTAAAGACACACAATACATTGAATACAAGATACAAGAACATTCTCTGCTTTAGTATCAAACATCCTCTATTCCTCTTTAATAGCTCAATTACTTGTATTTACTGCTTTCTTTTACTTATTCTTCATTTATTTCCCATCATTGATCATAAATAGCACATCCCAAGGTCTGCAAGCTCGTTATAGATCTATTGACCGTTTGACCTAAGCCCGAGCCTCGATCTCAGGGATCCCCGAGCTCGACATCGAGCTTTCAATTTAAGGCATTCTAGTTTGCTTTCCTTTAGCTTTCGATCATTTTTCTCACTGTTTCATCCAAACAAATCTAGCTATAATCACTCAATAACCGGTATTAAGATAAATCACATATTTTTAGAACCACTTAACTATATATAATTGTAGTTACCCTTTTCACGGTAAACAGATTGGCGTCTACCGTGGGGCTAAAACTAATAGTGATTATTTTTGTGATGGTTCATTGAAAAAATGAAATTTATCCATCACACCTTTTCTTGTCCGAAGAGCTTTTGATTTCAGGACAGAATGTCTAACTCAGGGAATGCACGCAAGAATAACGGCGCTGAATACCGTGGAGAAAATAGCGCAGCCGCTTCAGGCACTGGCGTACCGTTACAAAACCCTGACGGTGTCCCAAACCTTAACTCGGTAGATGTGGTATCGCGCAACGCTCAACACATCGACGTTCAGGTGAATGACTGACCTAGCAAAGTACAACGGGACCTTGGATCCCAATGAACACATCACCGCCTATACTTGTGTCGTGAAGGTGAATGACTTGAGAGAGGAAGAGATCGAATCCGTCTTGTTAAAAACGTTCGGAGAAACACTGTCAAAGAGAGACATGATGTGGTATCACAACCTCTCCCCTAATTCAATATATTTGTTCGCTGTACTGCCAGATTCTTTCATAAAGGCACACGCTGAAGCCATTAAAGTCGCGACCAGGAAGTCAGACGTTTTTCAAAATCAAGTAGAGAGAAAGCGAAATGCTACGAGAGTTTGTATCTCGCTTCCAAATGGAACGGATGGAGTTGCCGCCGGTATCCGACGATTGGGTAGTACAGGCTCTTACTCAGGGCCTGAACGAACGAAGTTCGGTAGCTTCAAAGCAACTGAAACAAAACCTGATCGAATACCTCACCGTCACCTGGACAGATGTACACAACCGGTACCAGTCAAAGATTAGGGTGGAAGATGACCAATTGGGAGTCCTCTCGGGATCGATATATGCTAGTCATCTTTTGACAAAAGAACCAAGACCGAGCAAAGAAAGGTACCAACCGTATGTGGAGGATCGAAGACACTCCCCCAGGCAAAATATTCCTTGAAACGATCAGAGGGCAGATCGAGGGTACAACCCTCAGAGACTCGTGGGCCAAGTCGGTTACGACCGGTCCCTGTTACCAGCAGAAGCGCCTCGGCTATCAAAATACAACTTCAACGTTGATGCTTCAGATATAGTATCGTCCATAGGTAAAATCAAAGACACCAGGTGGACGAAGCCCGTATTATCAGATCCGTCACAAAGAAATCACAACCTAATGTGCGATTCAACAACACACACGGCCACGGAACCAAGGAATGAAGACAACTCAGGGAAGAAGTGGCTCAGTTAATGAACAAGGGACATCTCAGGGAGTTTCTCAGCAACCGAGCCAAAACCCAAATCCGAGAAAGGGAGATAAAGGGGAAGAACGAGATAAGGGATCCACAGCACGTCATCCACATGATCATGGGAGGGATCGACATCCCACAGGAGTTGGTCCTCAAACGAACGAAGATATCCATCACCAGGGAAAAGAGGACTCGAGGGTTATGCCCGAAGACGCCCTCGCATTCAATGACGAAGATATCGAGACCTTGTATCAGCCTCACAACGACGCTCTGGAAATCTCTTTTCTGGTAAATACATTTCAAATTAAACGTGTACTCGTAGACCTAGGTAGCTCGGCCAATATAATCCGGTCTAGAGTGATAGAACAACTCGATTTGCTCGAACAAATCGTGCTAGCCACTCGAGTGCTAAACGGATTCAACATGGCAAGCGAAACAACCAAGGGAGAAATTACCATCCCGATCAACATGGTTGGCACAATCCAAAACACCAAATTTCATGCCATCGACGAGGACATGAGATACAACGCCTAGCTAGGAAGGCCATGGATACACTGCATGAGAGCGGTACCGTCGACCATCCATCAGATGATTAAATTTCCCTCAAAGGAGGGAATAAAGACAGTACACGGGGAGAAACACGTTGCAAAGGAAATGTTCGTGGTACACGATGTGGCACCACATCAACGCTTGCCGCAAAACCAGCCGGACAGCCCTAAAGAGCTCTACCCCTAGCCGCTTCTGAGCTCTTGAGTAATGGACCGTACCGCGTCCATGGGTGGGTAAAGATAGCACGTAGCCGCAGCTAAAACGCTACCGCGATCGAGGTATGACTAACCTCCTTTGCTATTTGGTTAAATTTAGTGCTAACTTGTGCGCAGATACCCATCAAGTAAATAACGGGACGCCTCCCAACTCAAGAACCTCGGATTTTAAAGCATGCGCTGCGCTACTTTCCTTCGGTCGGATTTTAGTCCCAAAAAGGGTTTTGCTAGAAAGGTTCTTAACGAGGAAGCACGTATATGCTACCAGGGAGGAGTTTAGAGAAGTATTCAAAGCTTCACTCCAATCAACCTCAAATACTGGGCAGCATCATCCTGGGAGACCGTTTTCTCGAAGGAATCAAAGCAAGCCGAGGAAGATTCAGAAAGAAAAATATGTATTGGACCAAATGGTCGAATGAACCGTGTCCGCATAAAAGGACTGAATCCTCAACAAGAAAATCATGTATTTGTATTAAGCAATGAGAAGATCGTTATTCGCTGATAAAGCGAATTCAAATAAATTGCCATTTTTTAGGGGAAGGCCCCAAAATTGTCTCGGGGAATGCCGCCAAATCCCAAGGTAGTAAGATCCCAAGTGGGTGAGCTCGGGTTTGCTCGAAGTTGTAAGACTTTGAGTATGGCATAACCCTACCATACGATCCCGAATTCAAAAACCAAGGCTATATATTCGAATTTGTAAGACCCCTAAAAAGGCATACCCTCGAATATAGATGCTGAGGATGCAATACTCGGGATTAAAAGCGACAGCCAAATAAGAATGACTACGGTCAGTAAGGCTACTGCCAAATAAGAATGACTACGGTCAGTAAGGCTACAGCCAAAAAAGAATGACTACAGTCAATAAGGCTACGACCAAAAAAAGAATGACCACGGTCAGTAAGGCTACGCCAAATTAGAATGACTACGATCAGCAAGGTTACGGCCAAATTAAGAGCGATTCAGGGATGCCTGACTATCGCCGTAAAATTATATCCTCCGAAAATATTTCAAAAAGAACCGGTTAAAATCATGATACCTATGATGTAAACAAGAGTTTCGAACATTTTCACGTCGGCTCGTAAAAAAGAGTTTCGAAACATTTTCATGTTGGCTCGTAGGGAAAAACCTCCTGAGGCGCTCGTTCGCCATGACTCATAATCGAGGCTCTTTTGGGCCATCGAAGAGCCAAAGCGAACACAAAAAATTCCAAGTAAATCTTTCAACAATAAGAAATATAGTCATGTTGAAGACTGGCTTAAACTGAATCAAAATAAAGCCGAGGGTAGACATCATCGAGCCAAACTTGACTCAAAGGTCAAAAACCCGGGACAGGTTAAACTAAAAACGCCCCAAAGGCTAACATATCGGAGCCTAAGAGTTGACAATAAAGTGCCCATGTACCGGTTCAACTCTGAAATTAAAGGCATAAAAGCAAAGGAATCAACACTAGGCCGTTTTGATCGGTCGTCAGTACGCCCCAAAATCGGGAATGTAATGAAAACAAATGTGAATAAACCAAGATGAATATAGATCCTCATGCGGTGATTACTAATGCACTTACAAACTCTTCTAGCGAAGGTTTATAAAATAAATAAAAATATCCTAGTCTACTCTCGGAGACAGTTCCTCTGAAGATCTTTGAACGTCTGCACTCACACCAGAAAGGAAGACCTGGGCATCGAACTCGTCCGCTTCGGCCTGCTTTATCTTTTCCGAAAGATCAAAGCCTCGAGCGTGTATCTCCTCAAGGGTCTCCCTGCGAGACTTACACTGAGCATACTCCTTGATCCGTCTCTCTTTATCAAGGGCTTCCCTCAGCGCGGCCGGAATGTCGGTAGCATCCCTTAGGTAAATAGCTACCTTCTTGTCAGCTTTTGCTCGCGCTTCCTCGGCTTCGGCTCGAGCGTCGATAGCCTTGGTTTTCATTCATAGCAGATCGACTTCCAGCCTCTCTATTTGACTTGTTAACACCGAGTTGTCTTCTCGGACATTCCGAAGGTGCACTTCGAGGGTAGAGACCTTGGCCAGAGCACTTTTACTAGTTTCAACCTGAGTGTCATTCCGAACCTTGAGCCTAGTGCACCCAGGCTCGGCATGACTGGCTCTGCCCTAGAGATGCTCTAAGTCCTCTGTCTTCTTCCGGAGCTACAACATCTAAATGTTAGACCCTGAATTAATATGAGGCCGATGCCACTTACGCGTAAGATTCCACTTTTCGGGAAATGGCAAATTTTTTGCAGGAATTATGTCGGCGGTCCGCACTCGGACAAATCGCCATGTCCATCCCCAATCTTCATTCTTCTCTCCCTTGGCAATGGAGGATCCAAAGGTTTGACGCAACAAGGTAACCAGCCCCCTGTAGTGCATAGGGCGATACAACCTGATGAGGTGATCGAGGGCAAACTCAATCTCGGCCTTCTCCGCAAAAGACCTAATCATATGCACGATCCTCCAGAATGATGGGTGGACCTGCGCCAGAGTAACTTGGAATTCACGGAAAAATCCGAGAATGACCTTATCAAGGGGGACTAATGTGAAGAGGAACGTATACACGCTCAGAAACCCTTCCACGTGAGTCATGATGTCTTCCCCTGAGGAGAGGGCTCGCAGTGTCACCTATCTTCCCCATCCGCAATCTCTTCGTACTGCCTCGAGGTGATCTCCGCCCATAGATACATGAGACTCGACGTGCATCCTCGACCGCTCTGAACATTAAAGGCCTCCCCTGGCGCAAGGCCTTCCCTCGGGGCAAAAGGTCTCGCGAGTTGTTCGGCGCAAACTGATGGTGTACTGTCAGCCGGGCAAGGAGCGGAGGCAGACCTTTTCCTTCCCTAGATTACGGGTTCAGGCACAGTAGCCATAATTATCGTAAAGTAAAAGGGGAGAGCAAAGTCTATAAGAGCAAAATAAAAGCTAAACGACGGAATAATTGTATGAGGAAACAGTTATTCTATAAAAGCGAAGTCTTCAAGCAAGGAGCAAGAGTGCGTGTATATATATATATATATATATATATATAGAGAGAGAGAGAGAGAGAGAGAGAGAGAGAGAGAGCAGCGGTTGTTCGCCTGACCCGAAGGTCAATAAATTCCAACCAGCTCATTTATTCCCTCTTCGGGAAACGCACCAGTGAGGTTGCCTCGATTATTTCACGGAACTTCGGGGACCCTCGACAGATTCCACTCGAATCAGGGATCCCCTAGGTCGTAATCATGAAACCTTAAGAATAACTTACGTCAATGCAATCTAGGACAATGTTTTGCCCCGTGGGCCCGGCTGTCCCAAGAACGGGATCCAGAAAATTGAGATCGAATCAGGAAGGAGTAACTTCGCAAAAGGAAATTCAAAGGCAAACGCGAAAATCTTTATTTTTACAAAATTATGTACAAGGTTATGTCTCCACAAAATGCTTCCCTAAAGGGGAAGGAGAAACAGGACTATTCTTCAACCTCACCGTCGACCGAATCACGAGCAGAATCACTACTGGAACCGGCATCTGACGGGGACGTAGGCGTTGTCTCTTCCTCCAAAACCCTGGCCTCTCCAACCTCGGTATGAAAGTCAGCACCCGGGGAAATCGCCTCCTCAAGCGCCAACCTCTTAGCTCGGGCATGGGCATGCTCAACAGCTCGAGCCATTTTCTGCCCTGCCTCTTCAGATATTTTCCTGGCTTGGTTATTAGCAGCAATAGAGTCACATATGTATGATGCGATGTGCTCTTCGGCCTCAGACCTGGCCGCGGATAATCGAGTTATCTCCTCCTGAGAGTTTCGAAGAAAGTCTGGGGCCTAAGTTAGCTCTCCTCGCTGAAGTTGACCCTCTGAGGCCATAGCTTCGATTTGCCCCCTCAACTTGAGGTTCTCGTTATCCTTAGCTCCTTCCTCCTCTTGGAGCCTTTCCATGAGGGCACTCTTCCGAAGTACCTACAAAAAAACTAAATTAGCAAAGTCGAGTTGCATGATGACAGTCCTATGAGTGTCACGATACCTGTTCATCGAAACTAGCTCGGAGCGCTTGCAGCTCACCCTTTTTTAGAGCTAGGGAAACCTTTAATTCCCTTATATCGGAAGCAGAATTCCCGATCTCCCCTTCGCAATGGATAAGTTTCCTATTCAAACTAGAAAACTCCTGGACGTATGCTTCTAGAAGCTCAAGACAGCTTTGACCACAGCACCCATTCTAGTGTTGCCTTCGGGTTCGGGGTATATACTGTGTATTGTGATGCCTCATGCGTTTGCTTGGGTTGTGTATTGATGCAGGAGGGGCGAGTTATTGCATATGCTTCGCGTCAGCTGAAGCCCCATGAGAAGAATTATCATGTGCATGATTTGGAGTTGGTCGCGATTGTTCACCATTCTTTATCATCCGAGCAAGGCGAATGTAGTCGTGGATGCCTTGAGCAGAAAGGCAGAGAGTATGGGTAGCTTGGCATTCATTTCAGCAGAGGATAGACCACAAGCTTTGGACATTCCGTCCTTGGCCAACAGACTTGGGAAGTTGGATATTTCAGAGATCAGTTGAGTTCTTGCATGTGTCGTTACCCTGTCTTCACTATTGGAGAAGATAAAAGCTCGACAGCTTGATGGCCCGCACTTGATGGTCCTCAGATAGACGCTACTGCAGGGTGGTGCCAAGGAGTTTTCTATCGACGAGAATGTTCTGTGACTCCAGGGTCATCTATCTATTCCTAATTTTGATGGCTTGAGAGAGAGGATTCTAGAGGAGGCGCACAGTTCTCGATATTCCATTAATCCATGTGCTACAAAGATGTATCGTGACCTGAGGGAGCATTATTGGTGGCGGCGGATGAAGAAATACATCGTTGAGTATATAGATAGATGCATAAATTGACAATAGGTTAAGTATGAGCATTAGAGACCAGGAGGCCTACTCTAGCAAATGACTATACCGGAGTGGAAGTGGGTTACTATGAACTTCGTGGTTGGGTTGTTGCGGACCTTGCGGAAGTTTAACACAGTTTGGGTCATTGTTGACAGGTTGACCAAGTCGGCACATTTCCTTCCAGTGGTGACTACATATACTTCAGGGAGATTGGCCCAGATTTATATCCAAGGAGATAGTTCGACTTCATGGTGTGCCTATTTCCATCATATGAGACAGAGGTCCTCATATTACTTCGCATTTCTAGAGAGCAGTACAGAGTGAGTTGGGGACCCGTGTAGAGCTCAGCACCGCATTTCATCAAAAGACTGATAGGCGGTCGGACCGAACAATTCAGATCTTGGAGTACATGCTCAGATCATGTGTGACTGACTTTGGAGGTCAGTGGGATCGATTCTTTCCTTTGGCCGAGTTTTCTTACAACAACAGTTACTAGTCCAGCATTGAGATGGATCCTTTTGAGGCTTTATATGGTCAGCGATGTCGTTCTCCCCTCGGGTGGTTTGAACCTGGCGAGGCTAGGTTATATGGTATTGATTTGGTTAAGGATGCCTTGGAAAAGGTAAAGTTGATTCAGGAGCGACCGCATATGCGCGACCGCAGGAGTGACCAGAGGACCGCAGAAGCGGAAGACAACGCAGATGCGGCTCGTCTGCTGCAGGAGCGGCAATGCAAAAGCGGACCATTTTTCGCAAATGCAAACTTAGGACAGCCAAGGGAGGACCGCATCTGCAGCTAACTAGCCGCAGAAGCGGAAACCGCTGGGCAGAAGGGGTTCATTTAATACGGGACTTAAACCATTTCTAACCCATTTCTCTCACTCTTTGGGCGATTTTGGATCTTCTTGAGAGGGGTTTTCACCTAGCACTTTGAGATAAGTAACTTCTACTCAATATTGGTTTAAAACATAGATTATGGTTAGACTTAAACGTGTAAATTTATGGAATTTATGGGTTAGAATAAAAACCTATGTTTTGATAAAAATGGGATTTTCCCATGGAATTTAGTGAAAATCACATATTTGAGTTCATAAGGTTATGGGTAACAACTTTCTTTGAAAATTTCCGAAAGTCGGGCACGTGGGATCGGGGTGAATTTTAGGAATCTTACATTTAGGGTTGGGTAACCTCTTTAATAGTTGGAATACAAACTTTTGAGCATTTATTAATTAGTTTATATACTATTTGATTAGTTTTGTATTGTTCGGCACCAAATCGAGAGTTTGAGCTTAA
Organism: Nicotiana undulata; assembly: GCA_005239495.1. Classification (NCBI taxonomy): domain Eukaryota; kingdom Viridiplantae; phylum Streptophyta; class Magnoliopsida; order Solanales; family Solanaceae; genus Nicotiana; species Nicotiana undulata. Next base: position 67,292 of record ML257029.1, on the reverse strand, counting down.
TCTTGGACCAAAAAGTAGGCTTTGAGACGAGGTAAGTCTCTTTTCTAACCTTGTAAGAGGGAATTAACCCCATAGGTGAACTTAATCAATATGTACTTCTATTTGTGGGGGCTACTTAAGCAAGAGGTGACGAGAGTCTGTATGTAGCTACTATTCATGCTTATGTCCGGGTAGATTTAGGTTTACACCATGCTTTGTTGATATCGTTGCTTGTTCATGCATACTAATTGTCTAGAGTAAAGCTGAGGTTGAGGATTTCAATATTTTTTTAAGTTTCTAGGTAAATTTCTTATTTTGAAAAGAATTGAAGAATAATATTACAACTTGAGAAAATCTATATTCAATCGCATCGCAAATATATTCCGCGAACGGGGTAAATTGCCACTACTCTCATGGGAGCTGGTCGTTCGCCTCGGCAGGTTAATAGATGCATCTATGGTTCGCGTCATTCGACCCTTGGCAGTGCACAGTATATGTATATGTATATTTTGATCGGTTCGTACGTCCACGGCATAATTCGTGCGTAAAGATATTGGAATCCCTTTTATATTTAATATTGTTTCATGGGCTTGAGAGGTTAAAGGATTAGATGAGAGAAATGACTTGGTGCCTAATTGAAACAAAAGAATTGTTTATTTATTTTCCTGCTTTGAGTTCTATTATCATTTTATATATCATGTTTAATTAGAACCTCATATTATTATATTGTTGGTCTATAGTAAGTGTCGAAGTCGACCCCTCGTCACTACTTCTTCGAGGTTAGACTAGATACTTATTAGGTACATGCTTTATGTACTCACGCTACACTTCTGCACTTGATGTGCATGATCAGAGGAAGGTGCATCTGGATATCAGTCTGGCGCGCACGCTTGACTTCTGGTATGAGACTACACGGTGAGTTGCCCTTCCGAGTCGTTCTGCAGCAGCCGAAGTCTTTCTGTTGTTATTGATTATGTCTATTTTATTTCAGACAGTAGACTAGTAAATCTTTTGTATATTCTACTAGTAGCTCATACTCTTGTGACACCAGGTCTTGGCACACACACTAGTACACTCTTGGTTTTGGTTTTATTTCATGATCATGATTGCGTTTATTAGCTTTCGTGTTATTTATTTCTGAATCCATCACTCTTTGAATCTTTTAAAATTTAAAGTTTGAATACTTGGAAAAAATCTTTTAAAAGGAGAAATCATATAGTTGGCTCACTATTGGCTTGCCTGGCAACGATGCTAGGCTCCATCACGGCCTAAAATGGAATTTACGTCGTAACATGTACCGAAGCATCTGTTTCAACGGTAAAGACTTTAGAAAAATTAGGCAATGAGAGAACAGAGGTCTATAAGATGAGAAGCCAACTGAGCATAGCCTTTGACGAAATGGCGATAATATCCTGTTAAACCCAGAAATCCACGAATCTTTTTAATAGATGCTGGGCAAGGCCATGAATTGATGGTAGCAATCTTTTCAGGATCCACTTGGAGGCTAATAGAAGAGATAATATGTCCCTGATAAGTAACAAAGGTCTGAACAAAATGACACCTTGTACATTTCACCACTAAAGAATTCTGACGAAGAAAATCACAACCCGTCTAAAGGTGTTCGAGATGAGCCTGCCACGATGAACTACACACAAGAATGTCATCAAAAAACTCAAGAAACAACCGGCGAAGAATTGGCTTAAAAATCGAGTTCATAGTAGCTTGGATGGTAGAAGGGGTATTAGAAAGCCCAAAAGGCATAACAGTGAACTCGTAAAGGCCCTCATGAGTGTGAAACGTTGTTTTCTCAATATCAGGGGGTGCACGCGAAATTGATGATATCTAGCAAACAAATCCAACTTAGAAAAGAAACAAGCATTGTTCAGCTTATCAAATAATTCATCCATAGTGGGAATGGGAAATCTATCCTTAACCATGATAGAATTTAATGCCCTGTAATCAACAAAAAAATGCTAATTACCATCCTTTTACGCACCAATAAAATAGGAGAGGAATAAGGGCTGGAACAAGGTCGAATGACACCTGATTTAGGCATCTCGGACACCTGCCACTCGATTTCTGCTTTCTGAAAATGAGGGTACCGATTAGGCCGTACATTAATAGGAGCATCATTGAGTAGTAATGATATACGATGGTCCTGATCACGAAATGGGGGAAGAGATGTAGTGGATGAAACACATCCTAATAGGTACTGAGCAATAAAGTCAAAATAGGGGGATAGTCTGGAGATGAGTTGGTTGGATCCACAGGGAATTCCAAACGAAGGAGATATGCAATTGAGTCAGTCTGAGAAAAAAAAAACAAAGAGTAGCAGCATTAATTTGGCTAAGGTAAACATGAGGGCTACCTATCCACAGAATGTGTCGACCGGAGATTGTAAATTCAAATATTCGATTGACATAATCAGTCAAAGTAGGGCCCAAAGTTGCTGAACCACTCCTGGTACTAAATTTGATCTATGTAAATCGATGACGAAAAAATATGTGGAGAAGGAATACCCTTGAATCGTAATAGGAACATCACGAACAACCCCCATAGGGTGTAGTTTCTCGTCATTGCCAACCATAATTGAAAGCCCAGTACAAGGCTCAATTTGTAACTTGAGTTTCTTTCCTACTCTTGGTGGAAGTAATTTATGTGTGCTACCCCCATGTATGACTATTTGTGCTTAAAGGCCAATAATGCTAGTAAAACGAAGAGTAGAAGTATTGGCCACCCGAAAGAGCATATAGGTTGATGGTAAGAAGGAAAGGATTTTCTAGTACAGTGGCTGGAGGAAGGGAATCCGAAGGTGGGGGAGGGGTTTCTAACAGAGGCTCATCAATAGGCTCATCTTCTACAAGAAGAAGGAAGAGCTGGGGTATTGATGAACAACAGTGACCCTTTTGGTATTTTTCATCACAATTAAAACTGAGGTTCAGGTCACGTTTCTGTTGTAATTCAGTGGGGGTCAATTTCTTGAAAGGTACACGACCAACACCTGGCAGGGCAGCCGTCGGCGATGGTGGAGGTGAGGACAGAGGTGAGGTTGATTTAGGGGTAAAGGTATTTGCGGAGGAGAACTGAAGGGATGGATTTTGGCAAAAGGTGTAGGTCGGGTTGAGGGATCGGAATAGGCCAAATGTTATTGCTCTTGTAAAAAGGGATATTTAATAGCATCATTAAGATTAGTGGGCTTAAAAGAAAGCACATCGGCCTTAATATTCGGGCGAAGCCCATAAGTAAAACACTGTTTCAACATCGGTTCTGAGACCTTTGTGGTTCGGTTAGCCAGCTTCTAAAACTGAAAAAGGTAGTCATGGACAGTCGTCGTCATCTGTAATTTTTCCAACAAGCTCCCTGGCGGCTCTAATGATTTGGATCCAAAACATTTTACCAAGGTCGCCATAAAGTCATCCCAGCCGCCCAATTGACGATTCCGGAACATCCATTGATACCATTCCCTCGCCTCCCCTTCGAGGAAGAATAAGCTAAGAACTAGGTGTTCCTTATTTGAAATCTTGTAGTTGTTAAAGTACTGATGTGTCTGTAATATCCAGCTCTCAGCATTGAGACCATCAAATTTGGGAAGATCTATAGTGGTTGGTTTATCACGGCGAAAAAGGAGGAACTGCATGTGAGGCATCAGGAGTATCTGTTCTGCGTGTAGTTAGGTATACATGGGGATACCGGAGGGAGAAGACTATGAAGGAGCGAAAAGGTTTTAAGGAAGAGATGTAGAAGAAGGTTCGGGAATGGAAGAAGGGGAACTAAGTATGATCGTTGTCATTGTCGGCGGCAGCGAAGGGTTATTCTTTGCAGCCAACTGAGAAACAATATGCTGAAGGGCTATGTTAATGGATTCAACTTCCTTCTTTTGAGAAGTTGAATCTACATATAGTTGTTGAACGGCTCAACTTAAGATTTCAAACGGGTATTGTGATCACCTTCACCCATTGGTAGCAGAAGGACAATGAAAGCACCAAATGGAACAAAGTAAAATTAATATTCAAATATATGGAGAAATTATAACACCAGTAATTCTCAACTTAGGAAAGAACAGAGGATTAATAAAAAAAACAAGAAAGGGGAGGGTCTAGATTGCTCAAATGAGCTAAGGAAAATAAAAGCCAACTTCTTCCATGCTCTATTCTACCTATTCTCTCTTCCTTATATATTATCACGAGCTCAAGATATTCCTATCCTTCTCTAATGTATTTGGCAGAGGTAATATTCCTTTTGGATCAGGGACCACATATTGGTCCAGGTGCTTTGGTAATTGTATCTCTCTTGTACTGCGTCTAGGTATTGCTTATGTGTCCAGCTGGTTTGTTACAATGCCTCCCCCGTGAAAATGAACCTTATCCTCAAGGTTCAACGTGCGAAATCTCTGTTTGAGTTGTTGAACATCCTCCCAAGTTGCATCATATGCAAGGAGGCCAGACCACTTGATGAGGCATTGTTGAATTTGATGGGCACCATGAGTCACATGTGTAGAGCGTAAAATCTCTTCTGGAGAAAGAACCATAGCAGACGATTGATCCAGAAATTTGATTGGTGTGACCTGGTCAGATGGATTCCATAGACGCTTGCGTAACACCAAAACATGGAACATAGGGTGTATTTTAGAGAAATTTTGAAGGGAAAGTTTGTATACAACCTCGCCAATACGTTCCACAATTGAATAGGCCCAAAGAATCGCCTACTCAACTTGGTATGACGTTGCAAACATACTGAAAGTTGGCGGGAAGGTCGCAGACGGACATACACCCAATCTCCTACTGCCAAAATTAACTCTCGCCGACCTTTATCAGTATTCAGTTTCATCCGCTGATGTGCTTGGAGTAAATTATCCTTCAAGATGTCTAATGTTTCATCTTTTTCTCGAATGGAGGCTTATACCACAGGGTTGGTTGAATTGTCATTCACATAATGTGACACAATTGGTGGAGAACAAACATACACCAATTCAAAGGAGTTAATGGAACTATGTTGATAGGATGTGTTGTACCAAAACTCTGCCCAAGGCATAAGAGTAAACCATGTCGTTGGCTTAGCAGCGACAAAACAACGAAGGTCCATTTCCAAACACTCGTTGAGGGCCTCCATTTGACCATCGGATTGAGGGTGATAAGTTGAATTCATGGCCATTTGAGTACCCTGAAATCTGTGAATCTCATTCCAAAACTCATAAAGAAATAAGGGATCCCTATCAGAACAATGGATAGAAGGAAGCCATGAAGGCGTATATATTCTTGAATGAAAATCCCTGCCACATTTTGACTGGTGAAGTGAGTAGGTAAAGCAATAAAGTGCCCATATTTTGAAAGACGATCGACAATAACAAGGATCATTGTACGACCGTGTGAAGGAGGCAGCCTTGTAATGAATTCCATTGCAATGTTATCAAAAATAGCATCTAGAATAGGTAATGGCGAGAGTAACCCAGCAGGCTTCAAATTGGAATCCTTCATTTGTTGGCATATTTTGGCACCTGGACACAATTTTTGACATCCTCAGACATGTCTGCCCAATAGAAATTGGAAGAGACGGTGAAATATGCAAGCTATACCAGCGCAGCCACCAATCTTCGAATAATGAAAATCCTCGAGAAGCAACTTTCGCAAGCATTCATCAGAGGGAATAACCAGCTTGTTGCAAAATAAAAGGATACCTTCCTTAAAAGAGAACTGAGGTAAAGAGGCAGGATCATCAAGCAATTGTTGTTGTAAGGCCAAAATGCCCACATCTATTTTTTTCAAATCTCGTAGTTGGCCGATCAAATCAATCTATGTCACAGCTAGAGTGAAGGCATAAAATGAGGGTACTCGGGATAAAGCATCAGAAGTTGAGTTATGTTTCCCCAGACAATAACGAATCTCATAATCATACCCAATAAATTTACTAATCCACCTTTGTTGCTCCGGAGTTTGAATGACCCGGCTGGTGAGAGACCTCAAAAGTTTTTGGTCGATGACAATGATGAATCGATGACCTAAAAGGTATTGATGCTATTTTTTAACAGTGTGATAATAGCAAACATTTCCCTGGTGTATGTTGATGTAGCTTTCATTCCGGGTGACAACTTTTGGAACTGGATGGTCATCTTGAGAAAGAACTGCACATATCCCTGTTCCCGAAGCATCTATTTCAACGGTAAAGCTAAAATTAGGTAAGGAGAGCACAGGGACTGAGCTTAGGGCCTTCTTGAGGTTCAAAAATGCATTACAGGCTACTGCAGAGCAAAGAAAATAACCTTTTTTCAAGATATCTATGAGGGGAGAAGCCAACTGAGCATAGCCTTTGACAAAATGGCAATAATATCCTGTTAAAGCCAGAAATCCACTAATCTCTTTAACAGACGCTGGGCAAGGCCATGAATTGATGGCAGCAATCTTTTCAGGATCCACTTGGAGACTAGAAGAGATAATATGTCCTAGATAAGTAACAAAGGTCTGACAAAAATGACACTTTGTACATTTCACCACTAAAGAATTCTGGCAAAGAATATCAAAAACCGTCTGAAGGTGTTCAAGATGAGCCTGCCACGATGAACTATACACAAGAATGTCATAAAAAACACAAGAACAAATCAGCGAAGAATTAGCTTTAAAATCGTGTTCATAGTAGCTTGGAAGGTTGAAGGGGAATTAGAAATCCCAAAAGGCATGACAGGGAACTCATAATTGCCCTCATAAGTGCGAAACGTTGTTTTCTCAATATCAGGGGGGTGAAAGCGAATTTGATGATATCCAGCAAGCAAATCCAACTTAGAAAAGAAACAAGCATTGTTCAGCTCATCAAACAATTCATCCACCGTGGGAATGGGAAATCTATCCTTAACCGTGATAGAATTTAATGCCCTATAATCAACACAAAAATGCCATGTACCATCCTTTTACGCACCAATAAAACAGGAGAGGAACAAGGGTTGGAACTAGGTCGAATGACAACCTGATTTAAGCATCTCGGACACCTGCCGCTCGATTTCTGCTTTCTAAAAATAGGGGTACCGATAAGGCCAGACATTAATGGGAGTAGCATTCGGTAGTAATGATATATGAATTTCCTGATCACAGGATGGGGGAAGATATGTATGTGGCTGAAACACATCCTCGTAGGTACTGAGCAATGAAGTCAAAACAGGGGGATAGTCTGGAGATGAGTGGTTGGCTCCACAGGGAATTCCAAACAAAGAAGATATGAAATTGAGTCGGTCTAAGAAAAACTACAAAGAGTAGCAGCATTAATTTGGCTAGGGGAAACAGGAGGGTTACCCATCCATCGAATGTGTCGATCGGAGATTGTAAATTCAAATATTCGATTGACAAAATCAGTCAAACTAGGGCCCAAATTTGCTAAACCACTCCCAGTACTAAATATGATCCATGTAAATCGATGATGAAAAAATATGTGGAGAAGGAATACCCTTGAATAGTAGTAGGAACATCACGAACAACCCCCATACATTGCAGTTCCTGGCCATTGCCAACCATAACTGAAAGCCCAATACAAGGCTCGATTGGTAACTTGAGTTTCTTTTCTACTCTTGGTGGAAGTAAGTTATGTGTGCTACCCCCATGTATGAGTATTTGTGTTGAAAATCCCTTAATAATGCAAGTAAAACGAATAGTAGGAGGGTGTTGGCCACCCGAAAGAACATGTAGGCTGATGGTAAGAACAGAATGATTTTCTGGTACAGTGGCTGGAGGAGGGGAATCTGAAGGTGGGGGAGGGGTTTCTAGCCTAGGCTCATCTTCTGCAAGAAGAAGGAAGAGTTGGGGTGTTGATGAACAACGGTGACCCTTTTTGTATTATTTGTCCCAATTAAAATGAAGGTTCAGCTCACGTTTTCGTTGTAATTAAGCTGGGACCAATTTCTTGAAAGGTACACGACCAACACCTAGCAAGGTAGCCGTCGGCGATGGTGGCGGTGCGGACAGAGGTGAGGTTGATTTACGGGTAAAGGTATTTTTCTGAGGAGAATTAAAGGTAGGGGTTTTGACAAAATGTGTAGGTCGGGTAGGGGCTTGGAATGAGCCAAATCTTTTTGATCTTGTAAAAAGGCTAATCCAAATAGCATCATTAAGATCAGTGGTATTAAAATAAAGCACATCAGCCTTAACATTCGAGTGAAGCCTAGAAGTAAAACAATGCTTCAACATCGGTTCTGAGACTTCTGTGGTTCGGTTAGCTAGCTTCTCAAACTGAGAAAGGTAGTCATGGACAGTTGTCGTCATCTATAATTTTTCCAACAAGCTCTCTAGTGACTCTAATGATTTGGATCCAAAATGTCTCACCAAGGCCCCCATAAAGTGATCCCAGCCGCACAATTGACGATTTCGGAACATCTATTAATACCATTCCCTCGCCTCCCCTTCGAGGAAGAAGGAGATGAGATCTTGGAATTCCTTATTTAAAATCCTGTAGTTGTTAAAGTACTGATGTGCCTTAAATATCCAGCTCTCAGCATTAAGACCATCAAGTTTGGGAAGATCTATAGTGGCTGGTTTATCACGCCAAAAAGGGAGGAACTGCTGGTGATCCATCGGGAGTATCTGTTGTGTCTGTGGTTGGGTAAATGTGGGGATATCGAAGGGAGAAGAGTATGAAGGAGTGAAAAGGTTTTGAGGAAGAGGTGTAGAAGTAGGTTCGGGAATGGCAAAAGGGGTGCTAAGTGTGATTGTTGCCGTTGTCGGCGCCAGCGAAGGGTTATTCTTTGTAGCCAACTGAGAAACAATCTACTGAAGGGCTATGTTAATTGATTCAACTTCATTTTTTTGAGAAGTTAAATCTGCATGTAGCTGTTGAACGGCTTTAGCTAAAGCTTTCAAACGGGTATTGTGATCACCTTCACCCATTGGTAGTGGAAGGACGATGAAAGCACCAAATGGAACAAAGTAAAATTAATATTCAACTATATGGAGAAATTACAATACCAGTAATTCTAAAACTTAAGAAAGAACAAAGGATAAAAAAAACAAAAACAAGAGAAGCGAGGGTCCAAATTGCTCAAATGAGCTAAGGAAAATAAAAGGCAACTTCTTCCATGCTCTATTCTGCCTATGCTCTCTTCCTTATATGATATCATGAGCTCAAGATATTCTTATCCTTCTCTAACGGATTTGGCAGAGGTAATTCCTTTTGGATAAGGGACCACATATTGGTCCAAGTGTTTTGGTAATTGTCTCTCTCTTGTATTGCGCCTGGGTACTGCTGATATGTCCAGCGAGATCAGTAGATTGAGCTCGAACACGATGATGGAGTACAAGGCTCGAGGAACGAAGCACGCGATACTAGGGCCGGGTATGGCCTACCTCGAGATAATATCGTTATGGGTTTATAACAAAATGGGCGAGATTCCCGTAATGGCACAAAGCTCATGGCGTAAATCCCGAAACAAATTTGTACGAATTCGTACAAGGCGGTTAGACAGCTGTACAAATTAGATTCCTTTTCAGAAATAGGAATGTACCTTATTTATGACTCCCTTATTATATAAAGGGAAGTCCATTTATTTGTAAGCATGATCAATCATTGGCAAAGAATATACACTCTTACCTTTGTGCTCATCTCTCATCAGAATTATTTTTTAGCTTTATTATATTCTCTTTACTTTACTCTATTGTTCATCCGAGTCCATCGCGAGGTTATCTTGACTCGAGGTCGAGGCTTGCTCATTCATTGGTTTGATTTTACTTGCTCACTTAACTCATACATTTACCTTCTTGTTTATCAATTAGTATTGGACTAAATCACATATATTTAAGACCTCATTATAATTTTTATTGTTACTCGAATTTTAGGGTAAACAGTTTGGCGCCCGCCGTGGGGCTAAAGATAATAGTTATTATTCAGTGCTAATTTTGATAACACACGTTATTTTCAAACTTGTTCCTTTTCAAAGATTCTTTGTTTTAAGGCTCAAACATGTCGAACTCGCAAAACACACCCGTACATGGCAATGATGGCCTTAGATTTCATGGGGAAAATGATAATGCAGTTGCTTCAGGGGCCGGTGTACCACCGCTTAACCCCGGGTAGTGCCAGGTCTAGAGCCAGTCGATGTTGGTTGACGCGTTGCTCTAAACGTGAACTTAGGTGCAGACGTCGGAGGAAGTGTACGCGGGGAAGTCCGACATGGTGGTCAAGGAACACATGGTTTAGGAGATGGGGGAGTTAGCCTCCAAGTAATCTTTGAAAGGCTACAAGCTCAGTAGATTGCTATTGCTCAGCTACAAAGTCAACAAAAAACTCCGAGCGTGGTTGAACCAAAAACCACTCGCCGCACTGAGTCGGTGCCAGAAAGGTCGAGTGATAATGGATTAGGGGATGACCCTACTATCATGAAAATTCTCAAAGAGATCACCAAAAGTATTGAGTGAGGAGAAAAAAGGATCGAATATAATGACAAAAAGGTGGAGACATACAACTCCCGAGTCGATCAAATACCAGGGGCACCTCCGATTTTAAAGGTTTGGATTCCAAAAAGTTCGTGCCAAAGCCTTTTCCCCCGAGAGCAACCCGGAGACTATTCCAAAGAAGTTCTGCATGCCGGACATACATAAATACAACAGGACCACCGATCCTAATGAGCTTATCACTACATACACATGGGGTATAAAGGGAAATGACTTAGAGGACGATGAGATCGAGTCTGTTTTGCTAAAAAATATTGGGGAAACTTTGTCTAAGGGATAAATGATTTGATACCACAACTTGCCCTCGAACTCTATTGATTCATTCGCCATGTTGGCAGATTCATTTGTGAAGGCACACGCTGGTGCTATAAAGGTTGCAACGAGGAAATCGGACGTCTTCAATATTAAACAAAAGGACAATGAAAAGTTGAGGGAGTTTGTGTCCCGATTTCATATGGAACGAATGGAGTTACCATCGGTCTCCGATGATTGGGTCGTTCAAGCTTTCACCCAGGGGTTAAACGAGCGGAGCTCGATAGCATCACGGCACTTGAAGCAAAACTTGATTGAGTACCCCGTCGTGATTGGGCGGACGTGCACAATCGATATCAGTCAAAGATTAGGGTCGAGGATGACCAGTTGGGAGCCCCCTCAGGTTCAGTTTCTCCTAACAGTTTTGGCAGTGAAAGACTCGAGGGATACCGATAGGGAACCGAGGTCGAACAGGGAATGGTATCAGCCATATGCTGCAGAGCGAAGGAACAACGGGTCGGGACTCAATTCATCCCGGAGTGATCGAAGAACCGATCGAGGGAAGAACCCTCGGGGACTCATGAGTAAGAATGGGTTTGATAAACACACTGGACCAGCTGAAGCACCTCGATTATCAGAGTAACACTTTAGCGTCGATGCCTCGGGCATCATTTCGTCCATTGGAAGGATTAAAGACACCAGGTGGCCCAGACCTATACAAACTGAACCTTCTCAAAGGAACCCTAAATTAATGTGTAAATATCATAGCACACATGGCCAAAGAACCGAGGATTGCAGACAGTTGAGATAAGAGGTAGCTCAGTTATTCAACGAAGGCCACCTTCGAGAATTCCTCAGTGATAGGGCCAAAAATCACTTCAGGGAAAGAGACACCAACAGAAAGAATGAGCAAGAGTAACCTCAGCACATCATCCACATGATCGTTGGTGGGGCTAACGTCCCACAGGGACCTGTTTTCAAACGCACCAAAGTGTCAATTACAAGGGAGAAACATACTCGAGATTACGTGCCCGAAAGCACCCTTACATTCAACAACGAAGAGACAGAAAGCCTCTCTTAGTTGCACAACGATGCCCTGGTAATTTCTATTTTACTAGATAAAATTCAATTTAAACGTGTTCTTGTGGATCCAGGTAGCTCGGCAAACATAATTAGGTCGAGGATCGTAGAGCAGCTCGGACTGCTGGATCAAATTGTGTCTGAATCTCAAGTCCTGAACGGCTTCAACATGGCCATCGCAACAACTAAGGGGGAGATAATCCTACCAGTGAACATAGCCGGAACCATACAGGACCAAAATTCCATGTCATCGAAGGTGACATGAGGTACAATGCATTACTCGAAAAGTCGTGGATCCATAACATGAGAGCGGTACCATCGACCCTCCACCAAATGATGAATTTTTCGAAAAAAGATGATGTGAAAATAGTGTACGGGGAGCAACACGAAGCAAAGGAGACATTTGTAGTTCATGATTTGACACCAGCACCTCCGATTTTAGAGAAATCAAACATCAAAGACAAGAAAATAGCTAAATAGCAATCACCGTCCCCAGCCTCGATCGAGTCTGAGGAACAAGTAATCGAGGATGAGGAAGAGGATTTCCTTATCCCTCGAGCTTTCTTCGTTCTCCGGGAATCAAATGCAACGATGTCAACGGTCGAGGAGTTGGAGCAGGTGATATTGATCGAGCATCTAGCCGAACGGAAGGTATACCTGGGAATGGGATTGACCCCCAAACTCAGGAAAAAACTCATTCAATTCCTTATCAATAACATAGATTGTTTTAGTGGTCTCATTTAGACATGACAGGGATCGCACTAAAGATAACAACACATCGGCTAAGTCTCGACCCCAGGTTTAAACTGGTGAAGCAAAAGAGAAGGCCTTAGTCCGAGGTAAAATATGCATTCATAAAGGACGAGGTAACTAAACTTCTCAAAATAGGGTCCATTAGGGAAGTGAAATACTCTGAATGGTTAGCCAATGTGGTCGTAGTTCCTAAAAAAGGAAACAAACTTAGAATGTGTGTAGATTACAAAGATTTAAACAAAGCATGCCCCAAAGACTCTTTTCCGCTGCCTAACATCGACCGTATGATCGATGCCACGGTCGGCCATGAGATCCTTACCTTTCTCGATGCCTACTCCGGGTACAATCAAATTCAAATGAACCCGGAGGACCAGGAAAAGACCTCATTTATCAGTAAGTATGGAACATATTGTTACAATGTAATGTCCTTCGGACTAAAAAATGCAGGAGATACATACCAACACCTAGTTAATAAAATGTTCGAGCAATAAATAGGTAAATCAATGGAAGTTAACATTGACGACATGCTAGTTAAGTACCTGCGCGCAAAGGACCATTTGACTCATTTGCAGGCAACGTTCAAGGTTCTGAGAAAATACAACATGAAACTCAACCCCGAGAAATGAGCTTTCAGAGTCGGCTCGGTCAAGTTCCTAGGTTTCATGGTGTCAAATAGGGGGATCGAGATCAACCCCGACAAAATTAAATCCATCAAAGATATCACCGTCATGGAAAATGTGAAGGTCGTACAACGGCTAATCGGATGGAAAGCTACTTTGGGCCGATTTATCTCGAGGTCGTCGGATCGGAGCCACATGTTCTTCTCTTTGCTCAAAAAGAAGAATGATTTCACATGGACTCCGAAATGTCAGCAAGCGTTAGAGGAATTAAAGCGATACCTATCGAGCCCACCTCTTCTTCACACTCCGAAGGCGGATGAAAAATTATACCTATACTTGGTTGTGTCCGAGGTAGCGGTAAGTGGCGTGCTAGTTCGAGAAGAACAAGGTACAAAATTTCCTGTTTATTATGTAAGTCGAACCTTAGGAGATGCTGAAACCAGGTATCCGCATTTAGAGAAGTTAGCACTTGCATTAATAAGTGCATCTAGAAAATTGAAGCCATATTTCTAATGTCACCCTATATGTGTGTTTACTTATCCACTTCGAAAAGTTTTTCATAAGCCCTAGTTATCGAGCCGATTGGCCAAATGGGCCATCGAGCTCGGTGGACACGATATTGAATATCAACCCCGAATGGCTATCAAGTCTCAAATTCTAGCAGACTTCGTGGCTGATTTCACTCCTACCCTCGTACCCGAAGTACAAAAGGAACTTCTACTAAAGTTGGGTACATCATCAGGGGTATGGATCCTCTTCACAGACGGTGCCTCGAATGTGAAAGGTTTCGGGCTCGGCATTATTTTGAGACCACCTACGGGTAGAACTATTAGACAATATATCAAAACTTCTAGATTAACTAACAATGAGGCCGAGTACGAGGCCATGATTGCAGGTCTCAAATTAGCCAAAAGCCTGGGAGAAGAGGTCATCGAGGCTAAATGTGACTCTTTGTTGGTGGTGAACCAAGTGAACAAAATCTTCAAGGTTCGAGATGATAGAATGCAAAGATATTTAGACAAGTTACATGTGACATTGCACCGCTTTAAGGAGTGGACGTTGGACTATATACCTCGGGAGAAAAACAGCGAGGCCGGCGCACTTGCGAATTTGGGTTCATCAGTCGACGAAGATGATGTTGTCCCAGAGACTGTTGTCCAATTGTCGAGGTCTGTGGTCGAGAAAGGTCATGCTGAGATAAACTCTACAAGTTTGACTTGGGATTGGAGGAATAAATATGTTGAGTATCTGAAGCACGGAAAGCTCCTTTCGGACCCTAAAGAGTTGAGAGCCTTATGAGCTAAAGCAGCCCGATTCGCACTAGATGAAAATGGAACATTGTACAGGAGGACCTTCGATGGACCATTAGTCGTATGCTTAGGACCGGGGAACACCGATTATGTTTTACGAGAAATCCACGAAGGCACTTGTGGGAACCACTCTGGCGCTGACTCTTTGATTCACAAAATTATTAGAGCTGGGTATTACTGGGATAGAATGGAGAAAGACACTAAGGAGTTTGTTCGAAAATGTGACAAATGCCAAAGGTTTGCACCGATGATCCATCAGCCAGGTGAACAACTCCATTCAGTCCTATCCACGTGGCCATTCATGAAATGGTGGATGGACATCGTAGGTGTAAAGACAAATTCATTTTGTTTATGACTGACTACTTTTCCAAATGGGTGGAAGAACAGGTCTTAAAGAAAGTAAGAGAAAAAGAAGTCATAGACTTCATATGGCATCACTTCGTGTGTCTGTTTGGGATATCATTTGATATTGTATGCGATAACGGGAAGCAATTCATCGGCAGCAAGATAACAAAGTTCCTCGAATATCACAAAATAAAGAGGATCTTATCGACGCCATATCACTCAAGCGCAAATGGCCAGGCCGAGTCCACAAATAAGACTATTATTCAAAACATGAAGAAAAGGTTGAGTGACGCTAAGGGTAAATGGAGAGAGGTTTTACCCGAGGTCCTTTGGCATATCGAATGACATCAAAGTCCAGCATGGGAGCAACCCCGTTCTCTTTGGTGTATAGTTCCGAATCGTTAATTCCAGTCGAGGTCGGGGAACCTAGTGTCAGGTTTCAGCATGCAACCGAGGAATCAAATCACGAGGCTATGAACACTAGCCTTGAACTACTGGATGAAAAACAAGAAGTTGCACTTGTTCGAACGGTCGCACAAAAGCAAAATATCAAGAGGTATTATAACAGGAGGGCCAACCTTCCTGACTTCGAAGTTAGGGACTTAGTTCTAAGGAAAGTCACCCTCAATACTCAAGACTCGAATGAAGGGAAACTAGGCCCAAATTAGGAAGGACCATATCGAGTCATCGAAAAAGGATCCTACAAACTTAGCACAATGGAAGGCGAACAATTGCCAAAAAATTGGAATGTATCACTGCTCAAATGATATTATTGCTAAGGTATGATCTTCTCCCTTTTACATTTGTATTCGAGACTAACTCATTGCAGGTGAAGACGTCGAGATACCCTTCTACGCGAAGACCTTAGATTTTAAAGCATGCGGTGCACTCTTTTTTCCTTAGATCGGGTTTTATCCCAAATGGGTTTTTTCTGGAAAGGTTTTTAACGAGGCAACAACTATGTAATACCTAAGGGGAATTCAACAATATTCAAGGCTTATTTTCAATACACCTCAAATACTGGGGGGGCATCACCCTCGGGGATTAGCATTTCGAGGAAAATACTTCACGCCTAAGAGGGCCTCAATAGGAAAACTTTGTAATGGGCCAAACGGTCGAAGGAACCGTGTCCATATAAAATAACCAAGCCCCGACGGCAAAACATGTACGCATGTATGAGTTATTTAAAGAAGCATCCTTTCTATATTAAACACTTCGTGTCTTGAAGAAATTCGCTACTATACGGGATCCATACTTGTGATTCAATATGAGAAAAGGCTCAAGAGCCAAAAACGAGCTCCATACTCGGGGACTGTCATCAATAGTCAACGCATTCGAGTTATATAAACTCGAACTCATAAGACCTCAAAGAGTCATCCCTCGACGTAAAGGCCAAGGCTGTCACACTCGGGGGCTAACATTTCGAACAACTTTGAAATTCTATCGGGAAACAAGTACAAGAGACATACCCGAAGGCTACGGCCATATTAAAGACTACAGTCATATGAAAAGGCTACGGCCAAAATAATGTGGCTCGGAGACGTCCGACTTCCGCCATAAACTAAAGGCCTTCAACTACTTTGAAAAGCCGGTTAGATAAGGCTACCCTCGGCAAAGCAAGTATAAAAGGGATTCGATAAATTCATCCCCCAAATAACTTAAAGGCTTCTATAACATCAGCCTTCAAGATGTTAAATCATCTCAACACAAACGAGCTAAGAAAAATATGGGTTCCGATCGTCGAACCCTTGAAGAACCCAATGGGTATAAAAAATATATGTTAAGGCATGAGAAATTTTCACTAAGTCTTTTAGCCGAAATAGGAAAAATTATAGCCGCTTTTAGAGGCCAAACTGGCCCAACTTAAAGAGCCTAAGGGCCGACACACTAAGGATTCGAGATTTCACCCCATCTGAACCCAAGGGTTCGATCACCCTGAGCCCAAACAAATATTTTTTACTATGGATCGAAGACCTGTCATCATTCGACACTAAGGTTATATGTCCCGAAGGTTTGAATCTTATTCGAACCCAACCTCGGCAACTTCAAAGGGACTATTCGAGATAGAATCTTGAATACACCGTTCGAAGGATGAAATTATTGCAAGAAAGTAAAAAGGAAAAAACACTAAGGAAACATTCAAGGAAATTTCTTCTTATATATTCAAAAGGTGATATGTACAATAGTTCAACAGAAGAGAAAATACAAAAAATAAAGAAAAATCCTATCTACACCAAGGGAGCATCCCCCCTTCGGGGTCAGCTTCTCCTCCCGGAACCACTTCTCCCTCGGGGGTAGTTTCTCCTCCTGGAACTGCTTCTCCCTCAGGGGAACCATCGGGAATGATCTCTTCTTTGGACCCCTCTTCATTTCCGGACCCGCCTTGACCGCCTTCGACATCATCATCGGAGATAAGGAATCGGGCATCGGCTTCATCCGCCTTTGCTTGGGCTATCTCCTCAGTGAAATAGAAGCCCCTAGTGTGAATCTCCTTGATAGTCTCCCTACGAGATCGGCACCTAGCATAGTCATTGCTTTGTTTTTCCCGATCAACAACTTCTCTCAGCTCCGTTTGAGCAGCTTCGGTGTCCCTCAAATATACGGAAATAGTTTTATCAGCCGTAATCTGAGTCTTCTTGGCCTCGGCTTTAGCTTCAGCAACTTCGGCTTCGGCCTTGGAAAGTTTAGCCTCGAGCTCAACAATTATTTTGGCCTGGGACGAACTGCTCTCTTTGGCGTTTCGAAGTTGATTCTCGACATCAGCTAGTTTTGTCAATGCGGCTTCCTTCGCCGCATCCAGGAGGTCTATCTTTTCTTTCCATTGGTTGCACTCGGCATTGACCCGGCCAACCTTGCCTTGAAGCTTCCCCAACATCTCCACCTTTTGCTGCAGCTGAGACATCGAAGTATTAGCTTCCATAGTTGGGATGAGAAGTTCATACTCTTTCAAAACTATAGTTACCTGCTTGTCCAGATCAGCCTCATATTCTCGAGCCTAGGTCAAATCTGCCCGAAGACCTTTGAGCTCCTCCTCCTTTTGATCACAAAGGAGCTTCAGGGTTTCCCCTTCACCCAGGGACCTATTCCACTCGACCTCACACTGGCTCAGCTCAGCCTGTAAACTTGGAAAAGGCATGCAAATAAAAGAAATGATCAGTTAAAGTAAGGTGGAAAAAAGGAGATTGTAACATTAAAAGTTAAGGCTTAACTTAGAGTAGAGACATTGGGCCTCTTCGAAGATGGAAGACACATCAACGAGGTCGGCACCATCGACCCCAATAAAACAACGCTGGAAAGGATCATCCTCACTAGAGCCTCCGCCTAAGTCAGGCGTTCTCAAGTCCTGGGCATCCCTTATGGCTTCTTCAGAGTTTCGGTAATGACGGAGAATGGCCCATTGTCAAGGCCCCGGACAGGTCACCTGAGGCGCTCTGTTCGATTGTAGGGGCTTCGTAACTTTCCCCCTTTGGCGTACTTGCCGAAGGTTGAGAAATAACCACGACGTTGGGAGACTCGGGGTCTTTGTCCTTATCTTCTTCCAAGGTCCGTTCATCACGAGGCAGAATCTTAGTTTCGATAGGTTTGGCAGCCTCGGTTGAATTTTTGGTTCGGGATCACCAAAGTCGAATCCTCGACCTCATCGTTTTCATCATCCATGAACTGGTGGACTGAGTCTATGTCCACATTGATGACGATGTTCTTCCTGCGCCTCATTTCGTATAAATCGCCGATGCTTGTATAAATAAAAGCTAAGTGTTAGAAAATAAGCATACCCGACAAATAAGAAAGTATCATAAACCCTACCATGGTGTTTGGCTTCACACTTGCCCTTCGACAAGTCACGCCATTTGCGTTTGTCATACAAATAGGTAGAGGCTAGCTTTCGGACCCATGCCTCGATCCGGGAATCGCATGGAGCATCCAAGAGACCGCTGAAAATAAAGGAAAGAATATTATGCAAAGTATAGCAAAAATTCAGAAAATAGCTAAAGAAACGGGCTCCACTTACGGTTGAAGTTCCACTTCTCAGGGAACGGCATTTGCTCCTCAGGGATGACATCGGTGGTCCTCAATCGGATGAACCGACTCATCCACCCTCAATCTCTATCTTTGTCGTTGCTAGCAAAGAAAGATTTGGTTGACTGGCGTTGGAGTTTGATCAACCCTCAAAAACGTAAAGACCAGTATAAACGGATGAGGTGACTAAGGGTGATCTCGATCCCCTCGGCCATGCTGGTTAAGTATCGAAGCATTATCACTACCCTCCAGAAAGACAGGTGGATTTGGCCAAGGGTAACTTGGTACTTTTTGCAGAAGTCGATCACGATTGGATCGAGGGGACCCAACGTGAATGGGTAAGTGTACACACTTAAAACCCCTCCACTTGGGTGGTAATGTTCTCCTCTCGGGTGGGGATCTGTACCACGACTCCTTCCCCCCAGCCGCAGTCTTTTTTCACGGCATCGGTGTGACCCTCCATTATCCAGCAGATATATCTCGAAGCATGCTCACACCGACCGGGAACGTCAGGCGGATTCTCAACGATGAAGTCTTTCTGTAGGGTACAACCATCGGGAACAATCTCGTGAAGGGCCGACTCCTTACCGCCGGCCGTACGGGAAGAAGAAGAGGAAGTTCCCTCTTTTTGAGGAACCGTTTTAGAGGTTTTATCCATTGATTCAGGTTTAGAGAAGCTAAAGGAAATAAGATTTGACGGCTTTTAGCATTGAAAAGGCGGAAGAGCTAGTGGCGAAATAAGAGAAGACGGAGGGAAGAAGAGATTAGAGGAGTTGTAAATGGAAGTAAAAGTCCTTAATGAGGCGAGTAACCAAGTATTTAAAGGAAATCGGCGACTGTTCAGTGACGCTAGTGGCTGACCAACACTGACGCGTATTTAATGTTTTGGGAAAACGTACCGACAGGACGTTTCAAATCACTTCAAACACTTACATCACGAGGATGATGTCATTATTTGGGACTTCGGAAATTCGCTCTTTCTTATCATTTTATTCTAAGAAATGAGGGGACTATTACGGTCAAAATCAGGTAAGCCCTATTTCGGGAGGTCGAGGAGCCACTCCGAGCCCAAGTTTGAACTAGGTCAAGCGAGATCAGTAGATTGAGCTCGAACCCGACGATGGAGTGCAAGGCTCGAGGAACGAAGCACGCGATACTAGGGTCGAGTATGGCCTACATCGAGATAATGTCGTTATGGGTTTATAACAGAATGGGCGAGATTCTCGCAATGGAACAAAGCTCATGGCGTAAATTCCGGAACAGATTTGTACGAATTCGTACAAGACGGTTAGACAGCTGTACAAATTAGATTCCTTTCCAGAAATAGGAATGTACCTTATTTGGGACTCCCTTATTATATAAAGGGGAGCCCATTCATTTGTAAACATGATCAGTCATTGGCAAAGAATATACACTCTTACCTTTGTGCTCATCTCTCATAAGAATTATTTTTTAGCTTTATTATATTCTCTTTACTTTACACTATTGTTCATCCGAGTCCATCTCGAGGTTATCTTGGCTCGAGGTCGAGGCTTGATCTTACATTAGTTTGATTTGACTTGCTCACTTAACTCATACATTTACCTTCTTATTTATCAATTAGTATTGGACTAAATCACATATCTTTAAGACCTCATTATAAGTTTAATTGTTACTCAAATTTTAGACACTAGTATTTTTCTTAACCGTGAGAAAAGTTAAATCTTGCAAGTATAATTGGGAATTGAGTTTGGACTTCACTTCTAAGTTCTAGGTTTCCCATATTTATTTGGAATAAAAAAATATTATACTCTGTCGAGGTTTAGAAGAACCCCCACATTTAATTTCTCATGACAAAGTAACCCACAAACCGCACAAAATCGATAATCTGAGTTAAATTGGGGGGGGGGGGGG
>ML257029.1:0-40415 GCA_005239495.1 Nicotiana undulata | reverse complement strand
CCCCCCCCCCCACCCCTCCTGCCCCCCCCCCACCCCCAAAAAAAAAAGAGAGGGGGAGAGAGAGAGAGAGAGCATGAAACAAAGAACGCAGAACAATAAACTGACAGACATTTTATATCATACCCGCAACTTAGATAGGTTGTATTTCACTGTCCTCGTCAAAATTATGACCATAAGAGAACCAAGAGAAGTCTGATGAAGAACCCGCTCTTGGTACCATGGAACAAAGGGTAGCACCTGCAGAAAGATGTGAAATTAAGACAAGGTGCTAAAAGATGTGAAATTAAGACAGTCCATGGCTTAAATATCAAAAATCCAGGGAGATTCTCTATTTACCAGTTTGTGAATGCACGTGTTGAATGAGGAATCTTGGCTAAGTATAAGAAGGATAATCAGCACCATATATATCTGATTGGATGTCCTCCTTGGTGCATTATACAGTGTTTCTAGCAAAGGCATCAACTGTTGATTTATACAAAACAGATAGTAAGATTCTAAGTCGTAACCAAGGAAAAACTAGAGTAAAGCTCAAGTTCAGAGGCAAGAAATTGTAATTACTAACGCGAGAACAGTTGGAAAGTGAATAAGAAAAACATAACTTAGCATCTTTAACCAAGGATATCAAATCCATAAATAAGGCAACTTGTTGTGAAAGCAGTTGCAAAGATCAAACTACAAGTAGCTACTTTATACTTTAGTTGATTAATACACTCCTTATCCATTATGTCTTCGCTTGATTTCCTTATAAAGTGACTGGCGAGAATGATATTCACAAGCAACAACCATTATTCAGTCAAGAACTAAACATATAATATAAATCATATGTGCATACCAGTGTATCTAGATCAGTCCGCACCAACACATACTCAAGAAAATCGGAATTGCCTTGAACGAGTGAATAAAGCAGAAGTACAGAAGTCTCATCAGCCAAGCACCTGGAAACATAGTTGCAAGCCCACTCATTACCAGAGCCAAATAATGTCTCAACAAACAATTGTATCGTCAAACGTCCAAATACACATTTTCTATGCTATCAGACCATAACGTGGAAGTAGTTTTTAAGGTCTTTCACTTTAAACAGACCTAAAGGATCGACTAAAAGTCAAAATGATAACCATGAGGCGTCATGAAGTGTCATTTCTTCCCATCTGTCAGAGCCTCAGTGGTCAATGAATGTGTTAGAAACAAAACTGGGATTTGTCGAGGTGTACGCAAGCTGGCGCAAACACCACGAATATCAAAAAAAGAAAGTCAAAATGATAAAACCTCTTCTCCGCAACGGGGAAGTAAAGGGTCACCCAAGAAACTTCTCATGCATAGCCAATTTTTGTAAATAAAAAAAGGAACTATTATTGTAATTAATTGTACACATCTTGTTGTCACCTTAAATCAACAAGTGAGATAGGCTGACACTTACACGCCAAGGGTATCAAAAAGAGAAGCAAAGGGTAATCTCACAACCAGACCACTAGGTGCATTCCCCTCAACATCTACGCGATCAACTGTTTGAGAGAACACAAACAAGCTTAGAATCATTAATAAAATTCATAAAGTAGCAGAAGTGATACTGAACAAAAAATAATCGTTCTAACATTCAATATCCCTAGCATTCTCAAGGGCCTTGCAGTAAGGATTCTCAAAGAAGGGTTCTTCCTTTGGAAGCGAATCTGGACTGCTGTAGTCGATTTTATCTTTCAAACGATCCACACCAAGACACTTGCGGTAATGAACAAGGATGAGTAAAATATTAAGACTGCTGTCTGCCAATGGGCTTTTTGAGGCTCCATTACTTGAACTGGCAAAGAAATTCAGTGGCAGTAACACGAGATTTGCTGCAAGTCAATGGAAAAAGCAGAGGCTTCAATGAGAATGATGGGACAGCACATTAGACAAAATAAGTGAATGAACTGCGACTGGAGGGATTCAACCTATCTAGGAATCTCTTTTGACCGCGAAAATTGCAAACAGGAGTAAAGGATTAGGAGCCAAATTAGTGCTAATCAAGTAAATATAAAGATCATATCTCAGACTTCCATAATATACTAATACGCTATAGAAGGAACGGAATGATAAGCTACAGACGAGAGAGAGAGAGAGAGAGGGGGGAGGGGATAATAATTCACTTCGCTCTACCTGCAACAGAGCCAACTCTCTGTAGAACTCCAGGCTGATATCCTTCAGAAAAAATATAATAAGATGAAGCCTTCAAAGGGAAGCGTAGTTGTGCGATGTAGTTAAGAAGTAGCTTGCGAATAACCAGATTGACCAAAGAAGTTGGCTGCAGACAGAAGTACATTCAGAAGTAGCTCATGACTAGCCAAAGAATTAGGCAGCAAATACAAAAGCAAATTGATAAAATTTTAATATTTTTCAGAGATATCTACTGCAAGAAACCATAGATGACCTGAGCCATTGCTGCATCAAAGAAAGGATGAATATCATCAGCTCCTAGTGATGGTCCAGAAAGAAGCTGAGTTGACAAGGCGACAAGCATGAAATTAAGCAACTCGTGGTGTAGAAGATATGTATTCGAGCTGTCAGAAAAACCACACTCTATTAGGCAAACAACTGGCAAGCCATGTGAGAAGATACCTATTGCACAAAGCTCAACATACCTTACATCTACTCTGCCAAGAAAATTAAGCACACTATGCACAACAAGATGCTCAATACCCTGTACTGTAAAAGATAAAAGAAAGAGGAAATGGTGGTAAGAGTAGGAAGTAATGAGCTTGGACTCCCAGAGATCTGAAATCTTGATAAAACATAAGTGAGAAGGTTAAACAATGTAGATTCCCAAATGTTGAAAACTCAACCAGACCAATATCTGCAAGAACAACTTCTGCAACTATCCCACTGAAACCAGATATACAAGATATTACGCGTTAGAATCTAAAAGAATCCTTCGACCATTCCAACGGTATTGCACAATTTCATACATACATAGGTAACAAGAATTTCGTGATTTACCCTAATAATGTATCTCCAAAAGCTAATAACCAAACACCTCATCAGTACTTGGAGTATAATTGGAGACAATCATACAAGTTTTTAATACATTAGACTGAATATTGTCTTGAACTGTGAGCAATGATGTTGATAAGCGTAGAATCCACTATTAGATCTTCGAACAAATAGCACAGATCTATTCGCTTTGTTTCAGCCATAGTGGTTGAAACAGTTTAGTGGTCACTTTTAAGTAGCTACATACTCCAGTCACCCTCTCCCCACACACACAAGTAAAAAAAGAAGAGATAAATATAGAAGAAAGAACGAAACCGAAAAATGAATGGGAAAATAAAGAAGAAAATCAGATAAGTCCCACTAAGGAAAAATGAACAAACTATGTTGTGAATGCATTACCTATAGAGACGTTACTTGGAATTTCCTCACTTTCATTCAGAGACATGTATAGATCTTCAAAGTTGTCACTTTTGGCACTCTCAATGAGGTGCTTCAGAAAAACAGATGAGATGTACACTGCATTGAGAGCTTTCACATAAACTGATGAAGATACATCAGACGTAGAAACACACTCTTGCAAACACCAGGACAGGTGAATTAATATTTTTGCAAGATGCCTTGTATAACAGTTGTTCTGAGCTGCAACAGAAAAACAGATGGTATTTAGGAAACCATAACTCTGACCTCATCATCCCAAGAAAAAAAAGGATGGAATAAATATGTCAGATAAATTATTCCCATTCACGATTAAGAGTTGGTTCTAGAAAAAGCAAACAGAAAAATTATAGACAGAAAAGATACAATAGGAGATTCTGATTAAGAGTTCATATGGATAGTGCCAATAGCCCGCTGATATGTCCTAAAAGCTCTCAAAGAGACATCTTATAACCACTGCAGCTATGTGGATATAACTAATAACTATATATCAGCAAGAAAATACATACAAAGTCGAGCA
The DNA here is from genome assembly GCA_005239495.1 of Nicotiana undulata. Taxonomy (NCBI): domain Eukaryota; kingdom Viridiplantae; phylum Streptophyta; class Magnoliopsida; order Solanales; family Solanaceae; genus Nicotiana; species Nicotiana undulata. The sequence goes on along the minus strand of ML257029.1, from coordinate 36,496 downwards.
TGAGGCATAAAAACAATGAAAAGTAGAATGGAGGTACCAAGTTTCACCCTCCGCTTACCTAATTATTTCAGGCTTGCTCTAACTTACATGGAAATCAGTACTACGTTCATTTTTCCCAAAAGCAGCCTCCACATAACAATGAAGCAGAGAAAAGAGAATACAATTTTACTTAACAAAACACTGGCAGGAAGTTAAAACTCTATATAACTTGAGCCCAAGTAGCAACAATACCTAATTTTTGCACTACACTTCAATATGAAACAAATTTTTCAACTTAAATAGTTAAGCAATTATCATGAATCCGCTCAAAGAGTCCAGAGAATGAAGTTCTTGATTCCATAAACAGCTCTAGGGGAAAATTTAATGTGTTCCATAGTAACTTCATCTAGGCGCTTGCACTGTAGTTGAGCTTCTGCGTTAGTCTCCTTCTCTCTATTGGACTTCTCCTCCTTCCGTACTCTTTATCTTTCATCAACTCATTTTTTTCTCCTTTTTTTAATTCATTACACAAGAACTCCAGATATAATGTCAGTTTAAAATGTAACAGGAATCAGTGCATTCCTAAACAATATATATTCTAGCTACACCAGCACACAAATGATCTTATAAGGTAGCTGAGATACTGCACAGGCTTGATGCAAGACCCTTTTATGCTTCTCTTTGTTTCTAATAAAGGTGATAATTTTATTGAAAAGATGTACACTATATAGAGAACCTTAGACATGATTGGTCGCTACAAAAAGCAACCAATCATCTGTATTTCCTGGGATATTTAAAGTGCTCCAAAAATAAAAAAGAACAAAATTCCTCTAATATGTTCAAAAGAGTTTTCCTTTCCACCAAAAGCCCTCCGATGTCCTCTCTCTGTATTGTCTACATGACCACTAGGAATGCTACTTCCCATATTATCCCTTCTATTTTGTCATCTGAATTTCCCCCAAGCAGGTCCTATACCATTCATGCCATTAGCCATAGTATTCCATAAAGATTTCAGATTCCACACCTCACACCAAGGTTTGGGCCAACACCAGACAGTAAGCACTTTCTTAGGTCATCTTTGTTATTAATCCCCTTTAAATTTCAAGTTGATCCATTTGTAGCTCATGGAATGCATTCATCTATATACATAAATTCAGATTAAATTGCATAGTATTCTGCTAAATTCGAACAATAATAAACTATACTATACAAAATTATTTTAAAGACATACTTTTTTTAAATTGGTAACATTTTTGTATTAAGATATAAACATGGCTACACTAATTCAGTGTAGCCATCCATAATTACAAAAGGGAGTACAAAGAGAGACACCTAAGTCTCTGAAAAGCTCATAAGAGGTCTAAAACATCAAAAATACATTCACTCTCTTCTAAGCACTCCTGTTTACACCAAAAATAAAAAAACGTAAGGCAGCTCATTTTCAACTTTTGTATTGTACTATGTGTATCTTCAAAGCCCCTTTGATTTCTTTCTTTCCAAATTGTCCACCATATACATGCAGTGACAATCTTCCATCTTTCCTTCTGGCCTGACTGCATTCTATCCCTCTTCCAACTTGTTAGAACTTCCCCGATTCTCCCTGGCATAACCCATCGAATTCCCCTCAGGTTGATGAATATCTTCCAGATTTGATCTGTGACTGCAGTGGGCAGTCACAAAAAAAAGATGATTGACTGTCTCTTCCTGAGCTTTACATAAGTAACATCTAGACCCCAACTGATATCCTCTCTTAATGAGATTATCTTGGGTTAGGACAGCTTCTTTTGCTAGAAGCCAAACAAAACATGTCACTTTGTGAGGTATTTTAACTTTCCAGATAATTTTCGAAGGCCAACAACCAATCTGATTATTGGATTGGTTGTACTCCTTGTAAGCTAATCTAACAGAGAAAATTCCTTCTTTCCCCCCTTGCCATAACAGCCTATCTTCATTGTTGATGGTCCCTCTAAATTGTTCTAAAGTATTATAGAAATTTGTCAGCCTCTCTATTTCCGAGTCATATAGAAATCTTCTATATGTCAGGTTCCATCCTTGACCTGTCCAAAGTTCTCCAACAGAGGCTCTTTGTTGTTGTAGATGTCAGGGAATAGTTGCTTTAATGATCTTTTTCGAAGCCATTTATCTTCCCAAAAGGATGTTTTCATTCCATTTCCAACTATGAGACTGGAGTTGTTTCTGAATCTTGACCATATGTTTCTGATAGACCTCAACAGACTCGCCCCATAGGAAGTACATACTGTTTTTGTTGTCCAACTACCTTCCATCCCATACCTTGCCTGAATAACCTTCTTCCACAAAGATTGCTCTGTTGTAGCAAACCTCCATAACCACTTCATCATCAATGCTTGGTTCTGAATTTTCAGATTTCTGATCCCCATTCCCCCTTCCTTCTTCCTGGTCATAAGTACCTCCCACCTGACCAATGAAACTTACTCTTTTCACTAGAGCCTTGCCATAGAAAGTTTCTTCTCAGGGCATCTATTCTTTTAACTACACTGGCCGGAATAGGAAATAAAGACATCATGTAGGTTGGCATGGCATCCAATACGCTATTGATGAGGAGTAGTCTACCTCCCAAGGATAGGTATTGACTCTTCCAACTGACTAGTTTCTTTTCACATTTCTCAATTACTCCATTCCATATTCCTTTTGATTTGCTTTTTGCTCCAAGTATTTTCACATTTCTCAATTATTCCATTCCATATTCCTTTTGATTTGCTTTTTGCTCCAAGTGGCATTCCAGGTACACTGTTGGTAGGGTTCTATCTTCCCTCCCAGTATCCTAACCAAACTATGCATCTCCAATACTTCATTAACGAGATAAATGAAACTTTTATTCCAGTTGATGTGTAGTCCAGATATAGCTTCGAAAAGAATAAATATCAATCTCAGAAAGAGTAATTGTTCTCTGCTAGCATCACAAAACACTAAGGTACCATCTACATATTGAAGATGGGTGATCTCCAAGTTGGTTGTTTCCCTAGAGTTCACCCTGAACCCCCGATCATGTTATTTGCTTTGGCAGATTTAAACAGGTTGCTTGAGCCTTCCATTGCCAGAATAAACAGGAAAGGGGAGATTGGGTCTCCCTGTCTCAATCCTCTCTGAGAGGAAAAGAAACCAACAGGTGAGCCATTGACTAAGATAGAGAATTTGACAGTACTGATACAGAATTTGATCCAGCTAATCCATCTTTCATCAAAGCCCATCTTCAAAAGTATTCCCAACAAAAACTTCCAGTTAAGGTGATCATATGCCTTTTCTACGTACAGCTTGCACAGGATACCAGGTTCTTTGCTCTTCATTCTAGCATCTACACTCTCATTTGCATGAGAATAGCATCCATTATTTGCCTACCTTTGATGAAGGCCATCTGTTGATTGTCCACCAGTTTGCCCATTACTTTCTTGAGTCTCTCTGTTAGGATTTTTGAAATTATTTTGTAGATACTACCTATCAAACTGATAGGTCTGAAATCTTTCAGCTCTTTAGCTCCCACTTTCTTAGGAATCAAAGCCACCAAGGTAGCATTGAAGCTTTTTTCAAAAATCCCAGTAGTTCGAAAATTCTGGATTGCAGCTATCACATCTTGACTGATCACTTCCCAGCATTGAATGTAGAAGGCCATAGTATACCCATCTGGACCAGGTGTTTTGTCCCCTGCACATGCTTTGACATTATCCCATATTTCCTGAGGTTCAAAAGGGCTCAATATCATCTGATTATATCCTCTGAGTTGATGGTCTGGCAGTCCCTTAGGTTGCATTGTGGTCTCCATTCCTCAGCTTATGTGTATAAGTTTTGGTAGAAAGAAACTATCTCCCTCTTGATGTCTTCAGGATCCTCCACAGTTTCCCCATTGACTAGCAGCTTGTCAATATTGTTGTATCTTTTATGAGCATTTGCAATTCTATGAAAGAACTTGGTATTTCTGTCACCTTCTTTTAACCATAAGGCCCCGGACCTTTGCCTCCACGCTATCTCCTCCTTTCTAGCATTTTCCTCGAATTCTAGGAGTAGATTAGTTTTTTTGTGTGTTTCTTCCTCATTCAAGCTCCTCAGTTCTTGTATATCCTCTATTTCAGCAAGTTGGTCCAGAATATGATGTTTTTGTATCTTCAGATTGCCTTGAGCTGTCTTGCTCCATTCTTTGAGTTTTACCTTCAAAGCTTTCCAGCTTGAAAGCCAGGATGTGATCGGGTCTGCCAGTACATGAAAAGGACTCCCACCATGTTTTGATTCTATCCTTGAAACCTTCGGTCAGCAGCCACTAATTCTCAAATTTGAAGAAAGATTTCACTGGTTCCCAATTCCCACACTGAAGCATCACAGGTGAATGGTCGGAGGTGACCCTATGAAGTATTGACTGTTTGATGTTTCTAAATCCTTCATCCCATTCCTCGGAGACTAGAAACCTGTCCAGCCTTGCAGCAATGTTGAAGTTTGTTCCTTTCTTCCATGTGAACTTGCCTCCTAGTAGATTCAAATCAACTAAGCTCGTGTCCACAATAAAATCTGAGAGGTCTGCAATTGATCTGGTGTACCTAACACAATTCTTCTTCTCTGAGGGATATCTAACAGTGTTGAAATCCCCACACACTACCCAAACCCAAGGCCCAGTGAATAATCCCCTAGCAGCTCCTATCTCCCACCATACTTCTTCTCTTTCAACCCTATCATTAGGAGCATATATACTGGTTAAATGCCAAACAAAATCTTGTGCTTTGCCACTGGACTTACATATGATGGAATATCTACCCACACTACTGACTTCCCCTTCCCATGCCCTACTGTCCCACATGATGAGAATACCCCCTCTAGTTCCACTTGCTTCTAACCGAGCATATTTCACCCATCTATTTGCCCATAATTCTCTGACTATCTCACTGATTTCCCCTTCTAACTTGGTTTCTTGAAAGCGATAAACTTCTGCCTTCCAGCTACCCACCATATTTTTAATCAACTCCCTCTTCCTAACTCTATTAAGACCCTTAACATTCCAAGATACTATTTTTATCATCATTGACTATCAGTAACAACATACCCTCCCCTGCTTCTTGTGCCATTGCTTTTGAAACTGCTCCCAAGAACTTAGTTTTTCAACTCTTTGCTTCCTTTCTTCTTTGGTGTGCCAGTCTCCATCATCAGTGATGTTGACTCCATTGAATTCCTCCTCTTGCCATCGATTTTCATGAATAATCGAAGTGCTTCCTTTTCACACCCTTTGAATTCCACCCCAAACTCTTTGCTCAATCTAATGATATTTTGGTGCACCCAAATTGATGCCTCAAACTCTAGATCCTCCTCTTCTTCATTATCTAAAGAATTTAGGGGAAGAATTTCCTCGATTGCCCACTCTCCAACTGTTCTCTCCTCTTCAGGTTGCATGTGATCCTTTTGGTGCATGTCTGAGGTCAACTGTTCCTTGCTTTTGATTAATTCCAAAGCCTTTTCCTTGTTCACTTCAGGCTGATCTTCCTCCTCGAGTGAATCATCAGAATTGTCGACCTCTTTGGCCTTCTCTGTTTTCTTCGACTTTTTTCCCAAAGGTTCACTGTATTGGCCTGAACCTCAATTAAGATTGGATCTGTTAAGCTGGGCTGGGGGTTTTGGGCGTTTATTGCAAAGGGGTATCGACTGGTCTATCGAAATTGGGCCCAGAGATAACATTTTATTTGGGCCCAAATTTTCAGAACTTGAAACTGGTCTTCTGTCACGTGTAACTGGCAGGCACACCTGTGAAATTTTTAAAACCCTCCCCATTGATCGATGTGCCCACGTGACCATAGTACAGTGGAGCCGTTTCAAACCCCTTCCCCAGGTGGGTACTACTATAAACCATCGGTTCTTTTCTCCCTCTATTACCCACCAGCCCTTGGCCTTCATCATCTTCTTCCCTTGGAACCCTAGGCGTTGTCAACGTTGTTACAGTCGCCGGAATTTCACACCAGATGAGGATTTTGTATAAAATTCCGTCACTTTCCATTTGTACATCTCTCGGCACCTTACTCCCATCTCCCTTCACTTTTATTCTTGCCCAACGGAGATGGTTTTTGATGGTTGTTTCCTCCTCTGCTTCTAGCCATCCCCCACATTCGTCTCCTATGGTTCTTAAAACTTTCTGTGACCATAGATTTGCAGGTAAACCCAATAGTCTAACCCATACCCAGTCTCGTTTCACCATTTCTGGCCAGCACCCAGTGGTAGGATTCCACCCGTCAAGGCTTACTTTGGACTTCTGCCACCACCATTCTCCCATGAGCACATGTTATGTCTCCTTTCTTGTGGGAAATTCGAACAGAAACTGGGAGTCATTCATCTCATGTAGTTCCAGGTGTTGTTTGCCCATCTTCTGATATCGTTCAAAGTTGGAGATTCCTTCATGGAAATCATCATCTTTCCTACTATGCATCTACTCAACACATCCTTCTCAGATTATTCTGAGCCACCAGGAACCATAATTTTGGAGTTGTTGATTCTTATTGGAGATGATTTCGTGCCTTCAGTAGACCATCTATTGGTTCTGACCGCTTCAGTGTATGAGGACTCCATCTTTGAGATTCTCATAGTCTGGGGCTTCTTCTCTTTCTCTGACGAGTTGATGAGTCTTATAATTTTTCTAGCTATGTCTCCCCACCCAGCATTTAATGAGATTTCTAGTGTAATAATGATAGACCTACTTTCCCCTTGTACAGCAATAAAACTGATGTACCTACCATATTCATTGAATTTAAGATTGCAAAAGTTTTTTGTATAATGGTCTTCCATGCTCCATTTTCTTATTGCCCTGCTATGTTTCTTTGATGCCACATTAAATATCTCTGACACCCATTTCATGACTTTAATGCTGACATTCTGCGTTCTACCCATTCAAACCATGTTTCAGACTTTGAACTAATTTTTGTGATGTCAAAAGACTTAAAGCCAGCATTGTAATAAATTATGTCACTGTCCATAATTAAACTATGAAATGTGTTTAAATGGTTTTGAGATGGAAGAAATATGGGAAGGAAAGAAAGAGAGGAAGGAAGGGGTATGGAGGAATCCGGTGAAGGATCCCACCGAAAAGGTGGCTCTGCCCTCCTAGGAAGTAGGAGAGAGAGTATCTAGCGAGATGTGCCTAAAGACATACTTAAACTAGAAAATAAGATATTCTATCTCTCCTAAAACTTTAGTCCATTTTAATTTTACAAGGATCAATTTGACATATTTTGGTTTGTAATTTGATATATAATTATTCACATTTGAAGGAAATTTAGACATGGAAATTCCTATAAGTTGCAAATTCTTCCATTTCAAACCGACAACACGATCCTTTTAGAAAATTTTAGTTAGAGAATTCTTTCTTCGATTTTTGGGAAGCGCAAATGGACAACTCAGCACCAATAGACTTTTGTATTTAAAAAGTTCTAAAAGATCATCTGAGGGGATCCAGAGGCCGACGTAGCATGTTTGTTTTAGGTTCAACCGAACCGAGCATTTTAGACACAGCATTTGTAAAATAACTAAACTTCAGTTCAACAATTATTAAATTTCGAAACCATAATCCCAGAAGTGCATTAGGCTCAATGGTAAGTTTTCAAAGGTTGAATCCATCAAATTTAAGTTTTGGACCTGCCTCTGAGGGGATCAATGTCATAGACGTTAATTTTACATCTAAAATTATCAGCAGTTCAAATTTTAGGATTGAGAGACAACTAGGCTAGTGTCCACTTTAAATAGAGTACGCAGGAGCATAAGAATATTCAGCTAGAGCTCCACCAAGTGGAAAATTTAATGAATGGCTTCAGATATAAGTGCCTACACAACTAGTATAGACACTAAAACCTTTCAAATCCTTAAAAAGAGCAAACTACCAACACCATACATTTGTATACAAAGATCACATTTATGTATAAGCCATAATTACTCCTTTTACTTATCTTTACCATTTTTGTAGGACAGATTTCTGATGTCTCCACTTTGTAACACAAAACCATAAGATTCAGGCTTTCAGCTAAAGCAGGAGTCACGTGAATTTGCAAAACAGTGGTATGAATTTATTTTTTTCTTTTCCATTTCTATTAAGCTTAGCTATTATGCAACCTGATAAAGTACCTCAACAACTGCTACAGCCACGATTCACTCACTCACTTTCCCCCAATCCACATATAATGCACCTTATTAAAAAGCACACAACCTTATTAGCAACGCAAACTAGCATACTGTGTTCCGAAATCTTCTGACATCAACTAGAATATTCAGATAACAGTTTCTAACAACACTTCAAATGCTCGTCGGCACCAATTAACAACCTAGCGTATGCGAACTAACAATATATCTAGGTAACTTATTTTTTTGGTTAGCAAAATTCAATAAATAAACTAGGAAATGAAAATTTAACATATAAAAGGCATTAAAGCTTACAAAAAAATAGAAAATGCAGATAAGTTAAGTACCGAAGAGGAGGCAAGCTTGTTGAACACGATTGGAGGACCAATGGAGATGAAGAGGAAGTTCTAGAAGCTTCTGCCAGTAATCCGAAGCAAGCGGAAACGACTTTTCTCCAATAAATGCTTCAATTAGATACTCCGCCGTGTCCTGCGGCTGTGCGCCACCATTGAAACTCGGTGTTGACGGTACTCCCCCCATTCACACTACTCCGTACCGACCAAATGAACGGCGTATATATTGACTCTTCTAAAATGTTCTAGTACCTACCAAAGTGAAAATTCACGAGATCGTAGAGAGAATATTGAGAGGTTTCAATGCCATTGCGATGAAAAAATTTGTTGGAGCTGTGGATCTGAGAGAAAAGGAGAAGAGTGGCTTAGGAACGAAGAGAGAGAATGAGAGGACTTTTCATAGCAATCTCTTTGGTTTTAGATAAAGAAAAAACTTAAAATTCTACTAAATTTACACAAGTGCCCTGGGAATTGTTTTTGTTGGGATATTTTTTCATTTAATGAGTTTGTGTTTTCAGAGGCTCTTTTTCACACTAAGGGAAATAATTGTGGAATATTTATTTTTGTCAATGTTAATTGAACTTAGATAAGTGATAAAATGCTAAAGTATATGAATCATTGTATCACGAGCTTGAATTATTCTTTTGTCCTTTTGATTTTTTAATAAATAACATGGTAGTACAAGGAGGATTAATACATTAGACATAAATTATAGTAAAGCTTTTAATTTTGAAATTTGATTGTAATCTATTTTGTTTAAGCATAAGATATGACGTATCCTCGAAGTTAACACGAATAAATATTGGTAGTTTTATTTTGATTTTCAATGTGAGGGAGCATTGATTGATAGTAAGTATCTAGTTGCAAATTGAAACAAGTCATTAAGCAGCAACAACAACAACTACCCAGTATAATCCCACCAAGTGGATCTGGAAAGGATATGATGTATGTAGTCTTATCCTTATCCTGGAAGGGAGAGAGGTTGTTTCCGATTGATCATCGGCTTAAGAATATGAAACAAGTCATTAAGAATGCGATTTTTTATTTTTAATATTGATAATAAAAATAAATAAAACTTAGTCATGTTTACTACACAACATAGAATATCGTAATGAAAATGAATGAAAATTTTCCACTTGGGACTATCTACTAATCTAGGCATTCCTAGTTATATATCTTCCTCCTCCATTAGCTTCTTAATTCGCATCTCTATTTCAAACATTTAACTCAAGTAAATTTATTTAATCTACTTTTGGTTCTTATTTGGTCGAATTATAACATTTTTCTTATTTCCTTAACATTTAATGTTTTTTTATAATTTTAGATAGAAGAACCCGCTTTTAATCTTTTGTTTATAAATGAAAATACATTAATTATGATAGTTGATTTGGCTCATGATGACTTTCGTATTATGACTCATCTTTTAAATTTTAAACTCAACAATGAAAGTATTTTTTCCTCTATCTAAAGCTCTGCCACAAATCATACTTTCTTTACCTATAGAAGTGGGATTGATTCTGGGGATTCTCTAACTAATTGGTAAAGGGCTTCATGAAGGGAAAAAAGAAAAGAGAAATGAAAGGGTGGATTGGTCAATGAAAATTAAGTTGGTGGAGTTTCACCATCAATTCCTGAATTTTGGTGTCACTGTTTGCAGCTGGTTTTAAAATTTTGTCGGCGAGGTAGTCCACGTGGCAATATATGAGCTCCTCCATATATTCATACAAAGAGTTACGAAATCAACTAGTAATTAAAAAAAGGAAAAGGTCTAAATACCCCGTGACCTTTACGATAAGGTCTACGATAGTCCTCGTTAGAAGTTTGGTCCATCACCTACCTTGTTGTTATACTATTGGCTTGGATACTCCCTTTGTATTAAACAGCTGCTACAGTGGATAAGTTATTCACTCATAATATGACATATGGAAATTAATTTACACCTAAATATTTTATTTCATGCCCAACCGGTGTCACTAACCCTACCTGTTACCTGACCCGACCCGTAAAACATAACCCTTTTTTTAATACCCTCCCGAATTTCACTTCACTTATCAATTAGGGATAGCTTTTCTTCTTAATCTCAACAAGGAACTCACAAAGTTCGTGCTAATTCCGGTGCAAACCTGGACGACCAAGTTAGGGTTAGTGTTTCTACCATCTTTCACCATTCAATTCCCAAAATACGAGCCAGGGATCTTCGAGTTCATCATATGGTTCGAAAAGGAAATGTTGTTGTGGAGTTGTTGCTAGCCAATTCAATGTTTGGACTCCAAATATGCCGGCAGACAATTTAACAAGTGTTCAATGCCTACGGTAAATTTTATAAGACTTGTTTGTGTATTTTTGCTTAGGTTTATGATCGAAAATTGTGATAATTTATTCTAATTGTTGTGCACGGACAGAAATATAAGTTTTGGGAATGGGTAGATGATGAACTTCCTCTTAGAGTAACAACACTGATCAGTAACTTAAAGAATGAAAATGAAGCTCTTAGATGTGAAAGGAATCTTCATATGCGTGTATATTCTTCCAAGTTTTAATCTTGAACCCACCAGTTCTTCCATCTTCAGAATTTAGACACCTAAAGGGACACCCTTCTTGACAACTAGGGGTGTTCATGGTTCGGTTTGGATCGGTTTTTCCCTAAAAAGAAACCAAACCAAGTAAGTCGGTTTTAAAAATATTAGAACGAAACCAAACCAATTAAGTCGATTTTTTCTCGATTCGGTTTATGTCGGTTTTTCGGTTTTTTCGATTTTTTGTCGGTTTTTTCTTAAATATATGACATACACTACCAAACACATATTCCGGCAACCACATTTTCAACGTCACACTATCAAATCAATTGTCGTTTGAGAAATCTATTATTTACTAAAATATATTGATGATAATTGAATCAAATAGTGATGAATAATTTAAGGACTCAATTAAAAAAAATATTTTTTAACATGAAATGGATTCTTACACTTAACAAAAGAAAACTACCAATCAAACTAGAATATAAAGGTAAAGAACTATACTAAAAGTGCAAACGATTAACATTCACCATAAAAATTTTGAAACTTTGTACAAAAATATACATATATATAGGTGTAATAATAAATTTGAAATAACTACTCCTATAGTCGATTTGGTTCGGTTATTTTTTGATTAAAACCAAAATCAAACCAAATTTGATTGGTTTTTAAAATTCAAAACCAAAACCAAACCAAACCAAAAAGTATCAGTTTTTTTGGTCGGATTGGTTTGGATTTCGGTTTGGTTCGATTTTTCGGATTTTTATGAACACCCCTATTGACAACCATACCTGGTTCTTTTTTTCACATTTAATCAACTCCAAAGCTTTTTTGTTAGTTAAAGCATAATTTACAGCCTGCCTACATTCATTCATGTCCTTAAATGACATACCTAGCTTCAACTCATTATAGTTTTCCAACCTATAATCTACAACCCTCCTCCTTTCATTGCTAATACCCTCCATTTCATCAGAATTATACTCTCCACCATCTGAAGGTTCACATTCACCACCAGAACTAAGACTATGTTCACAGTCTGTACCAACCTCAATATTTACATGATATGTTTATATATGATATGTGATACGTGGACCAAAAATAGTGGACTCACTCTCATCAACAACAAAGAAATTTAAGACCTTGAATTTGTTACATAATAAGAAAAGAAAATACATGATACTCTCATCACCTTCTACCAAATAGTACTTACCCGAAGGCCCAACCACTAACAATTGTTTAACTTTGACAAACCCTAATCTAGAGGTAAACTCATCACATATATCCTTATAACTCAATAAGTCAGGATCAAATAATGTCCATAAGTGCACAAGTTCCTCACAGTATACTAGGTCATGTGAAAATACCCATTTACCCCCATAGTTGAACACAATATCAACCTGTGAAATCATCCTTCGAAGGCTAGGAAAAAACTAGAAAACAATAAAAATAAAGATGGGACCACATCAGAAAAATATGTATGAAGATAAAGCATAGAATAAAAAAAACCTAAAAGACAAATATGATTTCGGGACAACCAAAGACCCACCAAATCCCCAACAAAAATACGAGAATACACAAAATCCAGCAATAAACAAACATATACGTATAAAGATAAAACATGGAATAAAAAAACCCTAAAAGACAAATCTGATTTCGGGACAACCAAAGACCCACTAAATCCACAACAAAAACACGAGAATACACAAAATCCAGCAATAAACAAACATATATAATGCTTTTAAACAGACAAACATTAACTCCACTAAATGACATGTTAAAACAATTTTAATCCTAAAACCTTAACCCAACAGTAAATGTAACAAAAAAGAAGCTAAAGTAACTTACCTTGAGAAGAAAAGTCAAAAATATGTTGTAAATTTCAGTAGAACCCTCCTTCAATTGGCATTCCTTCGCATATGCAGAAACCCTAGTATTTGGGCGGACCAGACGAGAATAATGGGAGTGTGGAGTTTGGTAAATGTTTTTACCCAAGCGGACTTTACGAAATGAAGGTATTAAGAAAAGGGTTATGTTTTACGGGTCGGGTCTGGTACCGGGTAGGTTTAATGACACCGGTTGGGTATGAAATAAAATGTTTGGGTGTAAGTTAATTTCCACATGTCATATTAAGAGTGAATGACTTATCCACTGTGGCAGCCATTTAAAACAAAGGGGGTATCCAGGGCAATAGTGTAACAGCAAGGTGGGTGATGGGCCAAACTTTTAACGAGTGTTATCTGTAGACCTTATCGTAAAGTTCAGAGTATATAGAAATATAGGAGTCATTTGGTTGGAAACAAATTATTTCATGATTAGTTATTTCGGGATTAGTTATACCATAATTTTATCCCAACCAAATGTGAGATAAACTCATCTCAAATTTAATCCCAGAATGAATTATCATTAATCCCTCGTTCCCGCCCTTAAACTTCACAGGCGCCTCTTATACTTTACCATGTCAATATTCTTCCTTTTTGGTCAAGCCTTTTCTAGTGAAAGAGTCATTTATTTTTTTATAAACATTGGCCACCTTTGGTATGTGATGCTTTCCAAATCTAATGATAGGAAGGCACTTCTTCTCCCTTAGTGCGAGAAAGAAATCGAGAACTCTTTTGTTTTACTTAGACTTTTTAAAAAAAAATTATATTATATACTCTTTTTTACGAGATGCTGAAATCTTTTTTAGTTCTTATGTATGAGACATCAAATAATCCTTTTATAGTCGTATATAGAGAAGATATGCATAATTAAATAAGTCAAGTTACACAGATTCACATATCATCTCATCAAGTAAGGCAACACATAGAGAAGTTGCACTAAATATACATTCCGGATCTAGCATATAGATAAGATATGTAGAAAGATCATGTATACATCCAACGAGTTTGTTTGCAAATAGAGAAGAGATGAAAAATCCTACCAAGGATCAATTTTCCATAAACCACGTCAACCAGAAACGCGTCGGTTTCTCACAACTTACATGTACATCATCAAGAGAGAAACATGAGAGGGTGGCCCTAGGGGGGGGGTGGATCCTTATCCACACGCTGCATAGACAACTCACGTGCCATAATCACATGGATAACTCATACGTCATAATCATAACAACTGCACAGACAACTAACCTGCCTTATTAACTCATCCCGCACGGATCACTCACATGTTGTCAATCCAGTCTATCAAATAGAAAGCATATATAGTAATACATGTATACAATTTACTCTAACTTTCATGCTCAAATTCGTGGTAAAAATCCAAAATACCGACTTCTAGGTTTTCTTCCAAATCCCATAATTTTCACAATTTGCTACACTTAAATCCGAACTTAAACCAGGCATTTAACTTGAAATGAGTTGGAATAACTTACCGTGTGATCCATGAAGAAAATCTCCCCTTGAAGCTCTCCAAAATCGCCCATACCAAAAGAAAATAGGAGAAGAAATGGCAAATCCCCGCTTTAAAAATAATTTGCCCAGGCCCGAATTCCGCACCTGCGGTCTCCCTCTCGCACCTGCGCACCCGCAGGTGCGCCTGATATCCCGTTGCGCCTCCGCAGGTGTGGAAAATCAATCGCACATGCGGCCCTAGCCAAGCCAGCCCAACTCTCGCATCTGCGGCGCCCAAGCCGCTCCTGCGGTCCGCACCTGCGGACAAATCCTCGCAGGTGCGGTTGCACCAGACACTAGCAGTTCAGCTCCTCTTCAAACTTCAAATTTGATCCGTTAACCACCCGGAATCCACCCGAGGCCCCCGAGACCCCGTCCAATTACACCAACCTATTCCAAAACATAATGCGGACTTGCTCGAGGCCTCAAATCACATCAAATAACATTGAAACAACGGATCGCTCTCCAATTCAAGCTTATGAACTTTGAAATTTCCAACTTCTACATCCGATGCTGAAACCCATCAAATCACGTCCGATTGAACCCAAATTTTGCACGCAAGTCATATTCGACATTTCGAACCTTCTCCAACTTTCAGAATCGCGTTCCGACCCCGATATCAAAATTTTCACTTCCGGTCGAATTTCTTAAAAACCTTCAAATTTCTATATTTAGCCAAATGACTTCAAAATAACCTACGGACATCCAAATTCACTTCCGATTGCGCCCCCAACTCCAGAATCACCCTACGGAGCTATTCCCAGACTCGAAATCCCAAACGAACATCTATATCACTGAAATGTCTTTCAACCTAGACTTATGAAATTCCTTCTAAAATGCTGACTTCCACGATATTCGCCGAAACGCTTCCGGGTTATCCAAATCCCGATCCGAACATACGCCCAAGTCCGAAATCATCATATGAACCTGCTGGAACCTTCAAATCCTGATTCGGAGGTCGTTTACTCAAAAACCCAATCTTAGTCCTTTCTTCCAACTTAAGGCTTCTGAAATGAGAATTTTTCCTTCCAAATCGAATCCGACCTTCCCGAAATTCAATTCCGACCATGCCTACTAGTCGTAATACCTGAAACGAAGCTACCCATTACCTCAAACTGCTGAACGACGCGCTAGAGCTCAAAACGATCGTCCGGGTCGTTACATTCTCTCCCACTTAAACATATGTTCGTCCTTGAACTTGCTAAGAACTGCTTTGGAGTTATCTGAAATCACTGTTTAACATCTCATGCACCTGCCCGCACTACCACAATCCAGTTGAGCACATTAGCTTGATCAAATCCGAAGATATCTTCTTTTATCCTTACAATAAGCTCAGAACCTAGTTCCAACACCTGAAATTCTCTGCCAGGCCTGTTTCCCCAATATATGAATACCGTATCAACTACCACACGAGGTACCAGAACACGGCTGTGTACCTTTGCTGAATTAGCACCATACACCGCATAATTCACCATCTAACCATCATGTCATTCCCTGATCCTCAATAGCCAAAATTCCAGGAATCTGATGCTCCCAATGCACCTTATGATATATATATATATATATATATATATATATATAAATTCCTGCTATAATGCCGACGATACCACCACAACGGAGGAGATGTGTAGAAATTCCTAACCAACTGCAGAGTTAACCAAACATTGAATCTTTCCTCTTGACTAAAATCATCATCTCATTACAAACCAATTAATGGTAATTATCCTGTAATATACTTCACATAATCTTATCGCATCGATCCTTGATCCATAAATCTCGTCTCACCCAGTATGAACTGCTCAAACAACCAATCATCCCAGACATGACCAACAGTCTCCCACGATGCCACCATGCGCCAATAGGCCACAACTCGAACATGATACATAAGGAAATTACTCAGGAAGGGACTACTCGACTCACGCTACAAATATGAACCTTCCTCATAATATAGGAAGCAAAACATAAGAAAACAAATATAGGAACCTTACTCAACATCACACTGTTGTGGCGTGCAACCCGATCCAAATAACATACCTGTGGCGGCGTGCCACCTGATCTACACATGAATTTTACATAAGAAGATACACACCGAGCTCAATTGCTCATTACCACAAAATACTGAATATCGATCACAAGCACGCTAAGTGCATAATACCATCCTGGGGAAACTGATAGAGCCATAGGCTACAAATCTCGAGCACAACTGAGGTGCGATATATATACTCTGAATCCCAAGAGCTCTTTTGCTCACATAACATCATTACTACGCGGAAACTCAACACATAGAAATTTATGTAGCCGTTTCACAACTCACGCGACACAACAGGATATTACATGAGATGAACGAAGACGGAACAACATCTGGTATTCCGACACCCCTACCTAAGGGGCGCCATACTAAAATGAACACATCTGATTCACATGAAGCCCATAATCCTGTTTAAATCCATTCACACATCTCAAGCCGACTCTTGCTTGCACTGAACTAGGCTGATAGCCTTACCTGGGTCCATAATAACCCACTTATTCTAATAACATGCAAGAACAACCATCATAGCCGGGACAAATACCCCGCAATCCACAACACAATGAACTGAACGCCTTCTAGGCATAAATTCTCAAATAAGCAATATTACATTTCCTTATACTCAGTCTAAATCTTCAATCCAATAAGTGACTACATGTCACACTCATACGACCTTCCCGTAGTCGTTCTCCCACGTCATTCCTCACAAGGTAACAAGTCTGCACATACATACCACCGACCACGCTAATGCTGAAAAACAAATCAAGAACCCATAACCAAGGTGCAAGGCCTCTTTCACCAAACATCGATCTCAGGTGACACTGAAGACAACATCATCTTACTCCAAACATTCAAATCCCTTGTTCTTGCTCATCCGAGCTCATGACATCCTTGTTAACACCGGGCTGCAATCTTGATCCTTAATTTTAATTTCATGCTGCCTACTGCACCCGATATGCCAATATGAAATAGCGCAAGAATTCCATCATAACTCCTGAATCACAGATAGGGTGAACACTTCATCATATAGAAACCTTTTACTTACCTCAATTCAAGAGAACCGTAACAATACACAAGTGAATTCTCATAATCACAAAACAGGCAAATCCTCAGGGAATAGTCTATACCCCCATGATCCTTCTGGGATCCGCCTACACCTGACAAGCCATAATACCTGAATGCTTCCAATTATGATCTATTACGGCGACCGACAAGCCTCGCACACACCTACACCAACCACATGCATAATTTAATCACACTGACGAAACTGATTATTGCCGTACATATGCCATTTCAACCATGGATAACCAATCTATCTTCTTTTTAATTATCCTTAATTGCCTCAGAAATAATAGTAACCCCATTCAACTCATAACAAACTCAACCTCACTCATCCCGACTGGCCTTGACTCATGAGACCATGCTGTCTCAATCCCACAAACCGTCTCATACCCTCCTTGTGCGCATTCACAACTCCAACTAATATACCCTTCCTGATACTCTTTCTCCAAATCTGGAGTTCATTTTCTCTCCTTCATCCGATACTATCCTGCACGCTGAAAATAACATAGAACACCCCAACCATTTTCCCTTTCTCAGAAATTACGCTGAAAAAGCTCGATTCTTAATCATACTGCTGCCTGAAACCCTTAAATGCCGCATTCTTAGCCTTCGAATTCATTGGGACCGCTATCAAGAGTCACCCACTCTGACTGGCCCCGAATACAATCAACTCCAAGGCTCTTCTAGCACATGCACACCTTCTCAATGAAGCACGTGACTGAGTCACTACCCTTACAACTCGCCTATGCCTTAAGAATAAATTCTGAATCTCCAAAAACCTAACCCTGGTCTAATAGGGACAACTTTTGCACACATTTATCAAATCCCATGAACAATTACCATTTTACTCCCTTCCCCTTAGCTGCAATAACTTGCCAATACGCCGATAATCCGCAACCCCGTGAGAAGATAATCCTGCAGCCCAATTGCAGGCGGTGGGACTCTCCCACTTAGCCTGAAGCTACTTCTTGCACCACTCTGGAATCCACCGAAATTCTTTCTTCATTGCTGACATGACCTTGCTCGACCAACCCGTCAAATTCTTCTAAATTCTCCTGTTAGCACTTCATGAATACTCAAATTCTCTAGCATCACTCACATATTCGGCCTCCTACCGAATAGCCACTAGAATCCCTCACAGAAACTTGCCAACCACACAACCGCTAACCTACTCACATGAGATAACCCACCTGTGGAA
Source organism: Nicotiana undulata (assembly GCA_005239495.1). NCBI lineage: Eukaryota > Viridiplantae > Streptophyta > Magnoliopsida > Solanales > Solanaceae > Nicotiana > Nicotiana undulata. The sequence goes on along the minus strand of ML257029.1, from coordinate 17,864 downwards.
ATCACCAACTGACACCTTCTAACGACGTTGTATTGCACACTCTCTACAACATCAATACCCCATCCTAAGCCTGTTCTCATTCACCAACTTTACCAGTTCATCCGCTCCTCATGGACATCTACTAAATGCGCTATAATACCTTCTAATTCACCACTATGCTGTCGCTCTCCCACTTTGGTCAAACTCCCCCTCTACGCGACTGCTCGACTTTCGCTTCTTACACCTGGACTCCTAGAAATGGAACCACCGCCTAGCACTTATCACATATCTTCCTTCATCGTATACTGCCCAATTGCTGCCTCAATTCAATATCATTCTCTGTAGCTCTTAAACCAGCAGTTCACCACGACTTCAAACTCTCCGAAGATCATCTTTCTCGAGCTGCCTTTATTATCAATACTTATCCAGTACTGAACCACCGCACCTCACGGTCTCTGACAATCGCTTCTTCAATACTTCTTCACAATACTCTGACCCCATGCAATTGAAGAAACCATAACACCGACAAACTTAACACATTCCATTCGATCAATGACGACGATATCACATCAGAGGTGAATATTCCACCTCACTTGAAAACACCAAGTCTTACTACTTTATCAATCCAAAACCTGACCATTTATAGTTCAATTGCCTTTCCTCCGCCTGACTAAAATGTTGAAATCTCAAAATCACGCTTTGAGAAGACCTCCCTTCAAGTCAATCATTGCTCCTACATATGGGCAAGCATCCTACCATCACACCCACATCGCGTGATAACCAATCATAAGCATCATAACAATCTGAGCATAGCCTCAAATTTCTCAGAAACCCAGCTACTGAGCTGAAACAACATAATATTCTTCTGCAGGGCAACATCCCCAACCCCAACCAACTACACATGGAAAACATCTCGCACCATATCCGTAGCACCATTTCAATTCCTCAAATTCCTGATTCATAGCAAGCGCTTCGCGACGCGTAAGATTGAGTAGGAAGAAACATAAGCATAAGCCTTAAATGAATCAAATTGCACAATGAGGAATCAAGAAGGGAAGTACTCCAAACAGCCCTGTAGCCTCTCTAAGATAAGTACAGACGTCTCCGTACCGATCCGCAAGACTCTACTAGACTTGCTCATGACTCGTGAAACCTAAGGGAACCTAGTGCTCTGATACCAAGTTGTCACAACCCAAAATCCATAAGTTCGTGATGGCGCCGGACACCACTGTCAGGCAAGCCAATCATTAAATGGTTAAGTTATATTTCCTGTTTTAGCATTTTTGAAGTCATTACCTTTCACTTCATTACATAATAACTGAATAAAATCTGCTAAGTAAATACGATAGTCTAATATTCCATTTTAATTAAATACATCTCAAACACATCCCAGAACTCGGTGACACAAGTGCATGAGCAAATTTCTAAGAATTTAACAGATACTACAATGCTTGTCCGAAATACAATTGGACAAGGAATTTAATTTAAAAATAAATACATCTGAGGGAGACTCTGTCAGTTGCGGATCGCCTCCGGATGATGCAGCTCGCCTAAGTCTCCAAGCCAGCCACATCGCTGTGAAAGTACCTGTGCAATAAAAATGCACAACAAGTGTAGCATGAGTACGGAAATAACGTGTACTCAATAAGTATCCCGCCTAACCTCGGTAGTGACGAGAGGTCGAATTAGAAACTTTCTAGAAGTCACTATAGTCAAGTGAGACACTAAGCGGGAATATCATAGGCAATCTAATAAAATCAGGGATAAGTAATATCAACTTCTTTCACATTTAACACTTTAAATCCTCGTCATTTAAGTTGGCAATTTAAAACTTCATAGGCCAATAAATAGGTAATAACTACAGAAAATACGCATCAATTATCATGCGCAAGAAATGCCGAGGGTCGAACGGCCCGAACCAACAATAATAAAATGTGCACTGCCGAGGGTCGAACGCCCCGAACCATAGATGCATCTATCTGCCCCGCTCGCGAATCGATCATGCGACGCGGTCATACATAAGTAACAAGGTCATCCTGCTCGCGAATCATACATGCGACTCAGGCACCCATAGTTACACATATTCACACAAATAAGCCATATTTTTATCAGGAAAATTGGCTATTCAATGAAGTGATAGAATTCTCTATTTAATGAACATGAAAATAGTATTTAAAACCTTTCTGGGGATTTACTTTCCAATTTCGACAGGGTTTCAAACGTTATAGATTTACCCGAAACACAATTATCCAAGGAAGAATCAATTCTACTTCTAGATGATTAAGAAAAGTAGACTCTATCCTTCTTAGAGATTTAATTACTAATTGTCAGCATCACATGATATTTTATTGACAAGGTCACAAGTACAACAAGTAAAGCATGTTAGTGGGTCCTAGACTACCCGGACATAGCATATTAGTAGCTATGCAGGGACTCCCGTCATCTCGTGCGTACGTAGCCCCCGCAAATAGTATCACATAATTAATTAGTTCACCTATGGGGACTATTTCCCCCTCGCAAAGTTAGAAAGGAGACTTACCTCGCTCCGAGATTCCATAATTGGCTTCCAAGCCCTTCCGATGACTCAAATCGTTGCACAACGCTCCGAAACTAGCCAAATAATGGCAAACTAATGAAAATATACTCTAATACTTGTTAACAATTCAAATTATATAAATTCTCAACTCCGCTCAAAGAATTGACCAAAATGTCCTCGGGCCTACGCGCCCGGATTCCAAAATTTCTCGAAGATAGACTCTACCCATATTCTTACTAGCTCAAATATACAATTTACTCTAATTTTCATTCTCAAATTCGTGGTAAAAATCCAAAATACCAACTTCTAGGTTTTCTTCCCAATCCCATAATTTTCACAATTTACTACACTTAAATCCAAACTTAAACCAGGTATTTAACTTGAAATGAGTTGGAATAACTTACCTTGTGATCCCTGAAGAAACTCTCCCCTTGAAGCTCTCCAAAATCTCCCATACCAAAAGAAAATAGGAGAAGAAATGGCAAATCCCCGCTTTAAAAACAATCTGCACAGGCCCGAATTCCGCACATGCGGTCTTCCTCTCGCACCTACGCACCCGCAGGTGCGCCCGATATCCTGCATTTGCGCCTCTACATGTGCGGAAAATCAATCGCACTTGCGGCCCCAGCCCAACTCTCGCATCTGCGGTGCCCAAGCCGCTCCTGCGGTCCGCACCTGCGAACAAATCCTCGCAGGTGCGGTCGCACCAGACACCAGCAGTTCAGCTCCTCTTCAAACTTCAAATTTGATCCGTTAACCATTCGGACTCCACCCGAGGCCCCCGGGACCCCGTCCAATTACACCAAGTTGTTCCAAAACATAATGCAGACTTGCTCGAGGCCTCAAATCACATCAAATAACATTGAAACAACGGATCGCTCTCCAATTCAAGCTTTATGAACTTTGAAATTTCCAACTTCTACATCTAATTTCGAAACCCATCAAATCATGTCCGATTGACCCCAAATTTTGTACGCAAGTCATATTCGACATTACGGACTTTCTCCAACTTTCGGAATCGCGTTCCGACCCCGATATCAAAATTTCCACTCCCGGTTGGATTTCTTAAAAACCTTTAAAATTCTATCTTTAACCAAATGACTTCAAAATAACTTACGGACATACAAATTCACTTCCGATCGCGCCCCCAACTCCAGAATTACCCCACGGAGCTATTCCCAGACTCGGAATCCCAAACGGACATCTATATCACTGAAATGTCTTTCAGCCCAGACTTATGAAATTCCTTCTAAAATCCTGACTTCCACGATATTTGCCGAAACGCTCTCGGGTTATCCAAATCCCGATACGAACATACGCCCAAGTCCGAAATCATCATATGAACCTGTTGGAACCTTTAAATCTTGATTCGGAGGTCGTTTACTCAAAAACCCAATCTTCGTCCTTTCTTCCAACTTAAGGCTTCTGAAATGAGAATTTTTCCTTCCAAATTGACTTCGACCTTCCCGAAATTCAATTACGACCATGCCTACGAGTCGTAATACCTGAAACGAAGCTGCCCATGACCTCAAACTGATGAACGATGCGCTAGAGCTCAAAATGATCGATCGGGTCGTTACATCCGCAATTTGCATAATTTTGCGGCAATATATTAACCCCAAAAAATTATACAATTTACGGGGTCTAAAGCCTCCGCAAACCTAAAATAATAGGGGGTAATTTATTTCACACTCCCTCTTTTTTTTCCATTGTTTTCAGAAACTTCTGCCTTTCCCAATTTTACTCTATTCTTTCTCTCATTTTTACTCTTCTTCCACCTTCCACGCTCTCTTCTTTCTGCTTGCCTTTCTTCCATGAATCTCGTTTGGGATTCATGAAGTAATTTTGTTTGGGGTTTTAAGAATAAAAGTTTCCCAAAATCCTATGTCTCACTCCAGTCGCAGCAAGAACACGAACGCCGAGAAGTAGAAAAGCTAGAAATTCCTAATTTGTTCATTGTAGTATAAGGTAAGTGTATTACATTTTTATTTATTGTTTTTTAGTTTTCTAAGGTAGATTTCAGTTCAGATTCGTTAGGGTTTTGGGAGTTGCTATGCCTTTTTGATCTTTGATTTAGTCTTTGTACATTCAATGCCCTAAACACTTTAGTTTGAGCTATTTTAAAGGTCCATTCCTGCTTGTAAACTGTCGTAGGAAGAAAGATGCAATGGAAGGGAAAAGGCGTAGTAGAGCTGCACTAACTGCTTGACCTTGTAATTTAGTATATTCTCATATTTTTTGCATTGCGGCAGATGATGTTGCTGTAGATGCATGTGTGAAATCTAGTTATTAGTTTGCCTTTCATAAAACCTGATTGGTTTTCTAAAATGATTTTAGGAAGCATAGTGGATAATCTGATGGTGACAATTTTAGACACTACTTTATTGGAGAAATTACTTAGACTGATAGTTCTGAGTTGGGAGAAAAAAATAGGGGCTTCTACTTCTGGAATTAGTACCAAGCAGGTGCTGGTATAAATACTTAGTCATTCAGCTGCGGCTAAAGAAATCTTTGCCAGCTGCGGCTACTTTGCCCCTAAAGAAATCTTGACCCATATTTGCAACATCTGCGGCTATTATGCTCAAACAGGATTGATAAAGACACCCATTAACCCCATCAGCCAGCTGCACTTTTAGGATTTAGAGCCATGACTGCATATTTTACTTCTTCAACAGAAGGCAAAGCAACCAGGAAAGAGTTATTTTCTTCAGTAATAAGTCTCTGAAGCTTGTTCAAAATCCTGTAATTAGTACTTTGGATAGGTTGGGTAAATAGGTTACTGAAGTACTTGACAGCAGCTTCAGAGATAGGTTGGCGATCCATCGCAGCTTCAGCAGCCAATAACTAACCAGCCATTTAGACCTATCGTTCTTGTAATGTATCCAAGACCATCCAATAAGAAGAGAAGTTGCTTTTGCAAATGCATTTGCTGGGCAATTAGCCTTATCATACTCCTACTTATCATAATTGCAGCAATTGGTGTCATTCTTTACCCTCAGTACTCTGTGGATAACATCAGAATATTAGACTTGAGGCTCAATTTTGACATGAGCCTATATGCTAGATTTAATATAAGAATCACTTCTGTAAATCCCAACAAGAAAATAGGAATATACTATGAGAAAGGAAGTCGTTTGAGCGTGTGGTACAAGAATACACAACTATGTCAAGGGTATATTCCAAAGTTCTATCAAGGTCATCAGAACAAAACAATACTCGACGCGGCCTTAACTGGGAAATCACAATATGGTAATACATTGATGTCTGCAATTCAAGAGGCAGCACAAACTGGAAGAATACCATTAGATTGTGATAGTTTGATTACAAGCAGCTTGACTTGAATGTGTCAATAAAGAATGATAATTGTCAAAATATTGTTTACTAACGTATCTCATATTGTGGTTGACCAGTCTCTGACTATCCAGTGTAAAGGTCCATCTGTTTTTTAAATTGCCAAATTGATTATATTACCTTTCATATAAAATCAGGGATTCTTATAAGAACAGATCTAGCAGATTTTTGTTTCAGCTAAGTAAAAATCATAACTAACTTCTGTGGTTCATAAAATTTCTCTAAGCAGCCATGGAAAGTTAAAGAGTTACTAACTTCTGTCACAATTGAGACTTTTCAATCCCAAGAAAAAGAGAAGGACTGGTCATTCTTTCTTCAATTTAATTAAATGTTTGGTATGTTATAGCTTGGATAAATGTAATAGTTCTATTTTTTTTCATTCAGAGAGTTTCCAATTAGAAATGGAAAGGCTTTGCAGTTTACAGCAACAAACAGTTCAAAACAAAAGAAGGTTTAGCAGCAGGAACAACCACTACCAATGTGTACAGAAATGCACAATTCAAGAAGACAATGAAAGCAATGTGTACTCTGTGTTGTACTCCTAATGAAGTAATATTTGGACCTGATTTTCACCAGTCCTTATACTTCCACCTTTTGTGTGGGCTCATTTTCCGCGATGAAGTACAAGTTGTTTCGTCTACCTTTGCCCATAGCATGTTCATGCTTTTCGAACTTTTGAACAAGTATGGGAAGTACTTTTTGTTGACATAAGAGAGGGAGTCCTTCGAACAGAGTCATTGTCCCGTCCATAAGATTAGCCATTTCAAAGTTGCTGAGGCCTGATCTAGAACTGGCTGATACAATTTATAATAAGTGCTCAAGATTAAGCAATTGGTATGGCTTGATTCCTGAACTCTTCCCGAATACAAGGTACATATACAGTATAATGACCGGATCAATGGAACCTTACTTGAAGAACTGAGGCATTATGCTGGGGAGTTACCTTTATTGAGTGCAGATTATGGTTCTTCTGAAGGATGGGTTGGAGTAAATGTTAACCCGAAATTGCCCCCTGAGCTAGTCACATATGCAGTACTACCAAATATTGGTTATTTCGAATTCATTCCTCTCGGGGGAAATCTCAATGGCATGCAACAACCGGATTCTCCAGTGGGTCTGACTAAAGTTAAATCTCAATGGCATGAAGCAAGCGGATTCTCCAGTGGGTCTGACTGAAGTTAAACTTGGTGAAGAATATGAAATTGTCTTTGCAAATTTTGCAAGTACGATTTTCTTGCACCCCTTTTCTTGAAAATGCTTTGTTTGGCAGATAAAATTATTATGTTTGGTGACTCATTGTGGTCTAATAAATATAAATAATTTATTGAGCGACTATCATGTACTTTCTTGTTTCACTTATATTAGGTGCTTATCGTTAATAGATTTCCGTGTGGCAAATTGCAAGAAACATGTACATTTGCCTACCTGACATAAAATATTAAATTCTGCTTAGATAATAAAACTTATGATTTGTTTTCATGCCTTGTTCTCCCAGAACAGATCTATTTGTTGTTTCACTGTTGCTTTCAAGGTTGTTTCAACTGTATAATGCCTCTAGGCGATACTTGCACAAGTTATTAGATATTTCAGTTTTTGAATTGCATAACTGAATGTTGCAAGAGCAGTAGTGAATGTTGTGCGACTCCACGATTTGATAATCATGACACTTTATTTCTTCTTAAGAATGCAACCATGATTAACCATTGTCTCAAGTCCCATATAGTGTATATAAGTCAATTTTGGTTTACCTCAGTCTTTTTGGCTCTTAAGACATTGTTGTTTTTTTGTGTTTGCCTTTTTTTTTACCTTGAAAGATTTATGTGGCTTAAAACTTGTTATTGGATAAGTTTTCTCGAATCTATTTACATTGAGTTGGTCACCCCATCCCACTGAAATAATGAATGGGCATACTTTAACCAATATACTAAACTGTTCAATAGTATTAGTATTGTGATGTTAGTACGTAATTTTACTCAAAGTTAGTAATAGGGGCTACATTACTGGTTCTATAATGAGCTCAGAACAGGATTTCGTACGTGCTGATAAGCCATTTATAGGCACGGACTTCTGAGAATTGGATACTGACTTTGCTATGGCATTTCTCTAAGGAAATTCATAAAGATGCTTGATCCACATGGATATTTCTAGAAATGACAAGAATGATGTCTTACCTTTAATCCACTTCAAAGGGAGGAGACACTAACAATCCTCGATGAAGGAGAATTTTGTAGTAGCGGAAGAAGAGCTTCAGTGACATTCTTAATGCCATAGTAATTAGTATCCAAGCATAATTTAGCACTCTCGTAGGTTGTTTTCATCGCAACTTGAATCACATGGCAGCTTTCCCTGCTAATTGTTTATAATAATAAGTACACAGGGTCAATCCCATTTACAGCAATATAGAGTAATAATAATTAGCAGGGAAGTCGTCAGAACTAAGTTCTTGCATTATTTTCCTTGCATTGTCCTCTGTTTCGTCATATAATGTTTGCAGTAGACAACATATATTTTAGTATCCTTGTCCCGTTTCATTCTTTTTTGTTGGTTTAAGTGGACAACTATATTTTATCTCAATGACTTATTTCCTGATACTCCTCTTAATACTTGTATTTTTTTTACTTTTTGTTGCAACCAAGTGATGCAGCTAGTGGACCCGTTTCACGGACGGATGCAAGAAGGTTTTCTGGCGCTAGTAATCCCATTGACAGCCACTGAGATTCATTTTTATTGAAGTGGATGTATTATGACAATGTAATAGCTGACTAATATAGACGGTTAACTATGTTCTAATTTAGCTTGATGACATATTATACTACTCTGTCATAGTATTTCTCACGATTAATGAAATGTTGATGTTTCTTAATTTTTATGTTTTGGTTTAAGCATAAATATTTCAATTGATATGTTTTGCTGCAGTAAATTCATGATAAAAAATCACTTCTATAATATATTTAAAAATAGATGTGGATAATTAAAAACCCCAAAGAGAAATTGAACAGATCCTATGGTGTACACATAAAAAAATTGCGGGGTTTTATAACCCCCACACTAAAAAAAATATTACAAATAATAATCTACTTTCGCGCATGAAATTGCGGAGGTTAAAATTGCAGTTTGCGGAGGTTAAAAACCTCCGCTATTGGTTGTCACGGCGGTTCAGGAAACTCCCGTATTTATCTGTCGCAAATTAATAGTGGCGATGCTTACTGCGGGGGTCTACTCAACCGCCGCGACAGCAAATAGCGGAGGTTACTAACCTCCGCAAACTGCAATTTTAACCTCCGCAATTTACCCTTTTTTTGTAGTGTAACATTCATACGGTACCTTTAACTACCCCGGCTCCTATATGAATATATCTCAAGTATTACAATGACATTACTGCTAGGTTAAATTCACTATATTGGGTTTTACTGTGTTTATCTTGCACGATCTGCTGATTCGTCTGTAACCTCCTGTCTAGCTATAATTAGGCTCTTTCTGAATCAACTGCTAACTACTCGTAATCCCATTCTCATATCAATATTCCGCGTAATCTTTCTTGGGTTATTTCCTTTGTCTAACTTACCTTTCGCACTGGCTCCTTATTTATAAATAACATTCCAGGCAGGAACATTTACTTCCTCTCCTTGACGTCGTGTTTGCATAATGTTCTGGAATTGTAGCATATCTGTGGGATTTGAATAAGTGCAATATCACCCCTTTCATTTTTATCGCATTCTTACTTTACTATTCCATGGTTACTAGAACCACTTACTTCTGACTTAATGTCACATCCTTCCATATTCCCCCCTTTAGGGGAGTACTAAGATTTATAGCCACGACGATCTACCTATAGATGATTTACCTCTTTATCTTTGTCTTCTTTTTTTACATCATTGATGATCCTTACTCGCCTTGCGGTAATCCTTCTTCACCAAGGATAACAAAATTCCTTACTTACGAGGGTGACACTTAGTGTAACTGACACACATAGTCCATTAAGCTTAACCTTGCTCGCATTTCTTGCTTTAGGGAAGCGTCTTCCTGAACGACCTTTAAAGATTATTCTTCTGTCGTCCATTTTATTATTGTCGGAATGCAATTTCTGCAATTCTCATGATGCCGACTATTATTAAATCACTCAGTCTCTAATTCATGTTTAGTTTATCTTATTCACCAGCCCATATTGTTTTCCATTACTCTGCGGTCTAACCTTTTCTTCTGGTAATCACGTTAGAGTCATGAAATTATTTCTCGAAATGAAGATATGACTTTATGGCCTATACTCTTTTGTTGTCTCAAGGCCTGTCACCTCTCGTCTTTTCCTTCACTTAACTGTAGACTCTGTCATCTTTTTGATCTACCCTTATCATTCATGTATCAAATCTTAGTACATACATAATCTGTTGAATACCTCATATTTATGATGCAAAAATCGAGTTCCTCTGACTCAACTCTTTCACAACTATATATCTTACCAACCGTCTTTATGGATGTAGGTATCGTCGTATTATGGATAAGATAGACTTTAGGAAATTGAGTTCTTACAACTGAGGTCTACCACACGATCTAGAGTAAGAAGAAATAGTGACAATCTTAAATGCCCTGTAGCCTCCTGCTTATTAGTGTGGTGCACAACACACCCATAAACAAGACTCTACTAGACACGACTTGTAGGCTCCCTAGGACAGAACCTGGCTCTGATACAAATTTTGTCACGATCCAAACCGATGGGCCGCAATGGGCACCCGGTACCTTACTCAACCGAGTACCTATGTAGCGTAACTTTCGAATCATACTATCATAGGTAAATGAGCGAGAAAGGCTGTCGTGAGATAAGTAGAATAAAACTTGGGGAAATACTCGACACTGGACGACCCAATGTGTAATCCAAACTTAGAGATATGAAGTACGGGCCTATAAGGCCGGCATGATCCATTATATACTTAAAACATAGGCCGACAAGGGGTCACTACCCAAATTCTAACCTAGGTCGCGATGGAACCTATCGTGATACAAGGCAAGCCTATTTCCCAAAATATTACTACCAATTTTATCATAAGAATTTAATAAAACACATCCAATATTCGAACTATTAATACAGCCCTAAAGAAGAAATAGATGATAAAATGAGTGACAAGGTCCTGCGGACGCTAGCAGCTACCTTGTAGACTCCAAAGATAGCCGACATGAACTCAACGATCGCCACGCTCTAACTCACCTAGATCTGCACATAAAGTTCAGGGTGTAGTATGAGTACAACCGACTCAGTTGTAACAGAAATAACTAAGGAACTGAGTAGTAGCGACGAGCTAAGTAAAACACTTCAATTATTTCTTTATCACAATTTAAAATAAACCTGAATAAATAGGTAAACTCCATAAAACCAACAAATGCCGCAAAGAAATTAACAGGTAAATGCAGCAACAACAAAAGTAAATGCAACCTCACATCAATGTCACTCCATCACTCAGCACTCGGCACTCAGCACTCGCACTCAGCACTCAATACACTCAATACTCAATAGGTACCTGCGCTCATTGGGGATATGTACAGACTCCGGAGGGGCTCCCAAAGCCCAAGCGCTAATCACGTACAACTCACGAGCTGTACGGAGAACTCACGTGCCATAATATCAATACCTAGATCTGCACGGTCAACTCACGTGCTACGCGGACAATTCATGCGCTATGGTATCAATACCTGGATCCGCACGGTCAACTCACGTGCTACGCGGACAACTCACGCACTATGGTATCAATACCTTATCATATCAAATATCTCACAACAGGCCCTCGACCTCACTCAGTCATGAACCTCTCAAGCCTCACCATCATCAACAAATAAAGGGATGCAACCCACATCAAGTGTCATAGCATATCAACAAAATAATAAAGACCGAGGTAAACATGTACAATAGCTTCTATGACCGAGTAAAAATAATGTGAGCATGAATAAAGCCTACACATGATCTCTAACATGAAGGCAAATAAGTTCAACAACAAGTAAACACATAAACACAAATAATGGCTATTAGGCCTCAAGCCTCACGGGACGGACCAAGTCTAAATCCCTCACAGCGCACACCCACACGCCCGTCACCTAGCATGGGTATCACCTCCAAACAATCACGTGATATCAAATCTCCAGGTTTATACCCTCAAAGGTAGAGTTAAAACTGTTACTTACCTCAACAACGTAAAATCCTATTCAGGGATGCCCTCGTTTCTGGACTCGGTCTCCAAAAGCTCTGAATCTAACCATAATCAGAATAATACTATCAACATAGGATAACGAATCAAATTCCACAATAAAAACTACATAAATAGGCCAAAAATTCAAAATCGGCCAAAATTCGGCCCCGAGCCCACGTCTCGAAACTAGTCAAAAATGGAAGAATCATAAACCTCGTCCTTTACCGAGTCTAACCATATAAAATTCATCAAAATTGGACTCCGTTTGGTCCCTCAAATCCTCACTTAAAACACTCCAAAACTCAAACCCTAACTCCCTCAATTTCATTTTTAAAATCATCAATCAAATCCCAAAAACGGAGATGGATTCATAAAATATAACCAAAATCGAGTAGAGAACACTTACCCCAATCCATATGGTGAAAATCGCCTCCAAAATCGCCCAAATCCGAGCTCCCCAACTCAAAATATGACCGAATGAACAAACTCTTATTTTATATATTTTTCTGCCAACTATTTTACCTCATTTCTCGTTCCAAACGATCCCGAAACTTGCTTTTTATGCGTCCAATGGATTCCTGGTTAAATTTTAGTCAATTAGGCTTTTGAATCACTCAATTTGACCTTATAATGAAGGAGATATGTTGGTTTCAATATTTTGCAAATAGTGCAGATTTTTAAATAGGCCGTCAGTGGCAATTTGGTAATTAATCTAAAAAAAATCTAGCAACCTAATTCTTAGTAAAATGACCACAAAATTCTCATACGATGTCCAAATTTGATGATTCATTTTGCTACGGGTCCGTAATTACGATACGGATCTAAGGCTTCAATCAAAAAAGAAATTGGAGCTCATTTGTTCAGTATGATATCATTTATGCTTGAAGAAACGACGTCGAAACATAAGAACAACGAGCGCAACACAACCCAAACCTATCCGAAACTCACCATAGGCCCTCGGGACCTCAACCAATAATTCCAACAAGTCATATATCACTACCCGAACTTAGTCGAACCTCCGAAACACCCAAAACAAATCCAAAATACCAAATCAACCTCGAATTAGAGCCTCAGAACTTCTAAAGTTACAAAATTCACCAACGACGCCGAAATATATCAAACCACGTCCGAATGACCTCAAATATTTTCACACACGTCACAATTGGCACTATGAACCTATTCCAACTTCCGAAATTCCATCCCGACCCCGATACCTAATTTTTCATTGCTGACCTAAATCACCAAATTTCTAACTTTTGCCAATTCAAGCCAAATTCTACGACAGACCTCCAAATTACATTTCGGACACACTCCCAAGTCTAAAATCACCCAATGAAGCTAACCGAATCATCAAAATCCAAATCCGAATTCGTTTACTCATAATTCAACTCTCGGTTGACTTTTCTAACTTAGCTTTCTAACTAAGAGACTAAGTGTCTCATTCCACTCCAAAACTACTCGTACCCAAACCTACCAACTCAATACAACTCAACACAGCTGAACAACACACAAAGAAGCAAAAATAGGGAAAACAGGCTATAACTCTTGGAACGAACAACCGGGTCCTTACACAAGGCCATATAAGTATCCGTAGACATGACATCTGTCTACAAGCTTCTAAGAATACATAATATCATAAATTTCGGGACAGGGCCCCGCCATCCTAATCAATATACGTCTAAATCATACTGACCAAACAAGCAACTCCGGAGCAAATGGAAAGCACCAACACCTTCCGCTGAGCTGATAGCCTACTTGGAAGACTCTTGACCTGTCTATCGGGACCTGCAGGCATGAAATGCAGCATCCCCCAGCAAAGGGACTTCAGTACAAATAATATACCGAGTATGTAATGAATGAAAATCAGTAAATAATAGACATGAGAGAAACATGGAGTATAAGACTCAACATGCAAGTCTGAATAACTCTATGGTCGGTCAATGTACATGTATAAATGAATGCAATGCATGAGAATTATGTCAATAAAATCTCTCAGAATGTCATATGATCATTATGCCTTTGAGTAATATCATGAAGTAAACTTTTTTCAACTTACGCATTTTTATGAGACCCATGGACAAAAGATGTAATAATAAGTCACATGGAATTCAAGAAAATAGGCACCTCTAATACTTCTATTAATAGAGTCATTTATGGAAATTGTGCATTTGCTCTTTTCGTTCGTGTCGTATAGATCATGTCAAAAAGAAAGAAGGGATAGCGTTAACATACCTGAGACGATTCTCTTGGCAATCCCTCCAACATACATCAATTGCGACGAAACACGTAACGACGAATCAAAGTAGGGGAAAATCCGTATGATATTCTTGAGAAAGATTTCACTGTACTCCCTTAGAATCGCAAAATCCCGTTTCTATTATGCTAAGAAGTCTCGTATGAACTTTGTTTCAAGAAAAATCACATTGCAATATCTTTCTTGTATGCATTTTGCTGTATGAACTTTCTGGTACGAATTTGCTGAAGCAATTTACATTGCTATGGAGATTAGACATGTCTCTCTTTGTAACCTTTTTGAGATATCTTTTACCTTAGTGGGTGTGGGCCCCACTAAGGTGATGACTAAGCCCAAGACTTTCTTAGTGCCATTGTCACGACCCGATTTACCCTATGAAAGGTATCGTGACGGCACCTAGTCTCTATGACTAGGTAAGCCTAAATTTGTGGAAAAACCTTAATGCAAAAACGATAAAATAAAGACAGAAGAGGAAAAATATAAGTACACATAACATAGTCGCTCGGCATGTAAAAGTATAAATCCCAAAACTCGGAATGTCACATTATAGTCACAAGCTTCTATACAGTAATAGCTCTATACAAGGGGAAAGAGAATACATAGAAATCTCTATCTAGACCGGAATGGAAGGTGGCTCAGAGGATTCTACGAACGCGACAGAATTACCTTACAGTCTCCTCGATAACAGCTATAACGACCCGACCGGTCGTTTTGAGGATTTCAACTTTGTTTGGTGGCGTAAGGTCATGAACAGCTTCACATTGTATATATCGACCTGCGTGGGTGGTTAGATTCAGTTACCGGATAATCCGGAGTCGAATTGGAAAGAAAATTCTCATTTCGGAAGTCTTAAGTTAGAAGAATCAACTAAGATTGGAATTTTGACTAAACGACCTCCGAATCAGGATTTGATAGTTCCAACAGGTTTGTATGATGATTTCGGACTTGGGCGTATGTTCGGACCGAGATTTGGATAACCCGGGAGCGTTTCAGCGTATATTATGGAAGATAACATTTTAGAAGAATTTAATAAATCTGGGTTGAAAAGCATTTCAATGATATAGATGTCCGTTTGGGATTCCGATCCTAGGAATAGCTCCGTATGGTAATTCTGGAGTTGGGAACGCGATCGAAAGTGAATTCGGATGTCCGTAGGTTATTTTGAAGTCATTTGGCTAAAGATAGAAATTTGAAGGTTTTTGAGGAATCCGACCGGAAGTGGAAATTTTGATAGCGGGGTCGGAATGCGATTCCGAAAGTTGGAATAGGTTTGTAGTGTCTTTTGTGACGTGTGTGCAAAATCTCAGGTCATTCGGACGTGGTTTGGTAAGTTTCGGCATCGTTGGCGAATTTTGGAAGTTTAGAAGTTCTTAGGCTTAAATACGAGGTTGATTCAATGTTTTGGTATTATTTTGGGTTTTCCAAAGGTTCAACTAAGTTATGGTAGTGATATATGACTTGTGGGAATTGTTGGTTGAGGTCCCGAGGGGCTCGGGTAGGTTTCAGATAGATATGGGTTGTGTTGCGCTCGTTTTTGATGTTTCGGCGTCGTTTCTTCAAGCATAATTGGTACCACATTAAGAAAATGAGCTCCAATTTCTGTTTTGATTGAAGCATTAGTTCCGTATCATAATTATGGAGCTATAGCAAAAAGAATCATCGAATTTGGACATCGTATGAGGAAGTTATGCTCATTTTAGTGTCAGAGAATAGAGCTGGTGCTGTGTTTCGCATGTGCGAGGTTGGGTCCGCACCCGCGGAGCCGCATGTGCGTAAAATGGTCCACAGGTGCGGAATTGACAGCTGGAAATGCACAGGTGCGGGTATTTTGGTCGCACCTGCGAAAACCCCTGAGTATAGAAAACCAGACCGCGTCATTTTAGTATTTTGAGCATATCTTGAGTTCTAGAGCTCCGATTGAGGTGATTTTTGCGGCGTTCTTCTTGTCTTTGAATAGGGGTCAGTATATAAGTATTATTTTTGCATTTTAATATGATTACAGAAGTTCATTTTTTTGAATTAATCCATGTTTTGATTGGGGAAATTGGGGGTTTTGAAAGAAAACTTCTAAAATGAAAATATATGATTTGGATGACCAAATGATATAGGAATTGGATAAATTTAGTATGGGTGAACTCGTATCGGAATGGGTAATCAGATTTTTATAAAATTTGTCGGGTTCCGAGGTGCGGGCCCGGTGGTCAACTTTTGGGTTGATTTTTATAAATTCGTAAAGATTGAAGCTTTATTATTCGGAATAGTTCCTTATACAATTTATGTGTGTTTTGAAGTTGTTTTGGTTGATTTTGAGATGTCCGAAGGTCTTTCCGCCCGAGAAGTCTATTTTTGAGTACCCGGTTGTTATCTTTGAGGTAAGTATCTTGCCTAACCTTGTGTGGGAGAATTACCCTTTAGGATTTGAGTCTTCTATGTTTATTGTAGACCGTGTACGCGAGGTGACGAGTGCGTACTAGGACTTATTTGCTAATAGGTTGGCCTTTTAGGATTCTTAGGTTCCTATATTTCCTGCGTATGAAGTGGTAACTGTTATGGTCGAGTTCCTGGTTTCTAGTTTCACCTCCTCCTGTTTGAATTAGATTTTCTTGCTTTCGTTTCCCCTTTGTTGATTATTTGATCTTAATTGGCTTAACTGAATATTTTCCCTCTTTCACCACTATGCTATATTTTCTTCACAAACTGCCTAATTGATTAGAATTAGTATCATCTAGTTGTATAATTATTAACAGAAATTGGAATAACTATATGTCGGTGTCAAGCATGCCCGTGAGTCGTACATGATGATTTACATGATTTTCCCTTAAATGTTACTTAAGTTTAGTTGACAATCACCAATATTGGAGGTATTTCCTTGGTGCTTCCTTTTATTGAACATTTGTTGAAGATGAGTTTATTCCGTGAAGCAAATTGTTAGGCGAGATTGGTTATAGCTGTTTCCCTTGCCGGGATGATTGGTTCCTTATTTAGTGACTTGAATATTGTGAATCGTTGCTATATTTGTTATGTTTTCCCCTCGTTATATTGTTTCATTTGTACTTGGCTTTCCCTTAAGTGGTTACTTCTTATGAGTGAGTTTTGCCTCTATTATGATTTAAGTTCCGTGTTGAACTGCTCGTCGCACCTTGCATTTTGTCTTTTGTTTGTTGTTGTGCTCGTTGTGGCTTGTGCAATGTTTTTGCCGTGTTCTGGTTATTTTCTCTCTGTTGTGATGCATTGCATATTTAAATTGGGACTACGGATTGAGATCCGGGAGCTTTCCCCATGTACTGCATCGCATATTTAAATTGGGACTACGGACTGAGATCCGGGAGCTTTCCCCCTGTACTGCATTACATATTTAAATTGGGACTACGGACTGAGATCCGGGAGCTTTCCCCCTGTACTGCATTGCATATTTAAATTGGGACTACTGACTGATATCCGAGAGCTTTCCCCCTGTACTACATCGCATATTTAAATTGGGACTACATACGAGATTACATGAGCTTTCCCCCTGTACTGCATTGCATGACAAATTCTGAGTTACGGACTGAGTTTCGGTGGTTTTATCATT
>ML257028.1:26716-43120 GCA_005239495.1 Nicotiana undulata | reverse complement strand
TAAGTTTTCTCAAAAAAAGTGAAAACCCGACCCCGGGCCCGCTTGGTCTAAACTCGGGGTTCGCACCAAATTACGTTTACCCATTCACCCACGAACCCAAATATGCAATTAATTTCGAAATACGACCTCAATTCGAGGTAAATATTCGATTTTTATAAAATTCCCTAATTCTACCCAAACCCTCAATTTTTACCATGAAAATTCTTAGTTTTTGATTTAAAAGTGATGAAAAACAATGGGTAATTGAAGGAGTAAAGTTTAGAATTGATTACCTATGACTTGGGGATGATATTTGGTGAAGAAATTCGTTCCTAGGGCTGTGGGGTTCGAAAATTTGAAGAAGAAGAAGTCTACCCGTTTTGTATTTATTTTTCTGCCAGCTATTCTGTCTCGTTTCTCGTGCCAAACGATCCCTAAACTCGATTTTCTTGTGTCCAATGGATTACTTGTGAAATTATAATAAATTTAGGCTTTTGAATCACTCAATTTGACCTTATAATGAAGGAGATAGGTAGGTTTTAAGATTTGCAAATAGTGCAGGTTTTTAATACGCCGTCAGGGGCAAATTCGTAATTAACCAGAAAAATCTGGGCAACCTTGGTAAAATGGCCATAAAATCCTCATACGATGTCCAAATTCGATTATTCTTTTTGATACAAGTCTGTAATTATAATACGGATCTAATACTGCATTCAAAACATAAATCGGAGCTCATTTGTTCAATATGATATCATTTATGCTTGAAGAAACAACGTCGAACATAAGAAAGAACGAGCGCAACACAACCCAAACCTATTTGAAACTCACCCAAGCCCTCGGGGCTCTAAATCAAACATGCACGCAAGTCTTAAAGTATAATACGGACTTGCTCCTTCGATCAAATCATGAAAATAACATGTAAAACAACGAATTAAACCTCAAAATTCATTATTTTCCTCAAGAACACTTATAGTTCATAATTTTTCAACCGGATGTCCGAATCACGTCAAACGAACTCCGTTTTTCACCAAATTTCATAGGCAAGGCCTAAATATCATAATAAATCTGTACCAGAATCCGAAACAAAAATACGGCCCCGATACCAATGATTTTAAATATTAATTCTTTTCTTTATTTCATAAATATTTCAGCAAAATAATTTCTTTCAAAAATTGATTTCTAAGGCTTGGGACCTCGGAATTCATTTCCGGGCATACGCCCGGGTCCCATATTTTACTGCGGACCTTTGGGGATTGTCAGAACATAGATTTGAGTCCGTTTACTCAAAATGTTGACTCAAGTCAACTAAAACCAAATTTTGTAATTCTAAAAAGTATTGTTTCTTATATTTTAACATAAAAGCTTTTCGGCTTCACGTCCAGACTGCGCACACAAATCGAGGTAGTTAAAATTAATCTTTTTATGGCTAATAAGCCTAGAACGGAGTCTAAATTCATAAAATGACCCCTTGGGTCATCACACTTATGTGGCTCGTTGTTTGAATTGCCAAGCGTGAAGTATGAGCATCAGAGACCCGGTGGGTTGCTTCAGCAGATAGAGATTCCTGAGTAGAAGTGGGAGTGTGTCATTATAGACTTCGTTGTTGGACTCCCACGGACTCAGAGGAAGTTCGACGCCGTTTGGGTTATTGTGGATTGGCTAACTAAATCAGAACATTGAGTGGAAAGTACTTACACTTTGGAGCGGTTGGCAGAGATATATATTCGAGAGATTGTTCGCCTTCACGGTGTGCCAATGTATATTATTTCTTATCGAGGTACGCGGGCAATTCAGCGTGAGTTGGGTACACGAGTTGAGTTGAGGACAACATTCTATCCTCAGACAGACGGGCAGTCAGAGCGTACTATTCAGATTTTGGAGGATATGCTCCGAGCCTGTGATATTGATTTTGGAGGTTCTTGGGATTAGTTCTTGCCATTAGCGGAGTTTGCCTACAATAATAGCTATTAGTCGAGCATTCAGATGGCTCCCTATGAGGCACTATATGGTAGACGGTGTAGATCGCCAGTTGGATGGTTTGAGCCAGGAGAGGCTTGGTTATTGGGTACAGACTTAGTTTAAGAGGCCTTGGACAAGGTCAAGATTATACAAGATCTAATTTGTTCAGCTCAGTCCAGGTAAAAGAGTTACGCCGACCATAAAGTTTGTGACGTTTTGTAGAGGTCCAAAGCATTGATATCCCTTCAAGAACACTAACAACTCGTATCGAGAAGGTAAAAGAAAACATAAAATTTTCATTTTTGTGAACCATGGCCAAGAGGCTTTGCTAAAGCGTTCTTACACATTTTTTTATTCTTTGCAGGCTAATAACATTTGAGCGTTGCAATGAGTAAGACCACAAGATAGTGGTGAGTCTATAGCAGGATCGAAACCGCATAAATCATCCTCCATAGCTAAGGCAAATCAAGAGACAACTTCTATTTCTCATGATGGAATTAGGGAAAAGTTGGGCTCTGATTTGCGTGAACGACCAACAATTGTAGCTTCTGTTTTTTATGGAAAGAAGGTTGCCTTGGATATTCGAAAGGAGTTTATCTTGAAGCTTTGGAGTTTGATTCAGTGTAAGCTGAAAGGTAGCAATACAGACAAGGTATCTGATCTTGAAGAAAATACTAAAGTGATCCTTGAGGCAATGGATGGGGATGATGTGGATATTTCCCCTTTGAGAAACCTATTGAAGTCCCATTTTGAGCTTGCTGCTTCATATAACAAGACACCATCAGTTTTATCTGACAAGGTTGAAGAGACTGCAATATCATAGGTTGAGGTACACCTTACAAATGCCATGATTGAAGAAGAAGAGAAGATTAGAGAAGTGTCATCTATCCGTCAGTCCCTAGTTACAGTGAAAGAGAATATAGAGAATCTCCGTGAAAAAATGAAGAACTTAGAAGCCCTTTTAGAAGTTGCTGAGAAAGAAGTTGAAGAAGCCAAGTTAGGAGCCTCAACTACTAGAAAGAAGTATGACGCATGCTGCAATGCCTTGTTGTCTGCTGATGACTTGGCCAATTTGGTAAAGAAGAAGAAATACTTAGAAGTTATACTCAAAGATTTGGTCAACTACAAGTTGTGCTTAGATTAGGCTATAAACACTATTGTATTTGTGTTTTCCTTCCTTCTTGCATTCGATAGTATAGTAGATGTTCTCATCCGCAATAAAACTTCTTTCACTTCACTTTATATTGTGCGTTCTCATTAATGTTCCCTTTTGTTCTTGATTTTATTTTTAAGTAATTTATGAATTTGAAGACTGTAACTTTAAGAACTAGCCGGCTCGAACACTTCAAATTGATGATGTAACAGACTTGGAAAAATCAACTTGACTTAGAATTAGAGACTTCAACTTGAATATTTAGCCTTTATTAAAGAAACTATAATCATTCCATCAAAGACCTTGATTTGACATGGAGGACTTTCCTCCATTGAGCCATCAAGACAAGACGAAGGGTTCAAAGAAAGAATACATGTACACCTAATTTTCAAGTGTCAATCAAGTAAATTATATTCCATCATACCTCAATTGAATAATGCCTTGGGTAATATGTATTTTTGAACTCATATTACTGAACTTAGAATGAAACTCTAAGCTTACTACGTACCTCGGTGAAGACGATCAAGTTATTCCGTAGTTCGAAAAGGGTGAGTTTTTTTAATGTCCTAACTTTTGCCTAGGCCGCCTCTTTCGAGGTTTTCAACTTAGTGGACTCTTTTTTTTTGGACCGTGCATGGTTTATACTCTTGCAGGCCAAGAGTAACATGCAGTTTATGCTCATGCGTTAAGGAGAGTATTTGTTTTCTTCAAGGATAGTATCTCTTCATGAATTTCCCGTTGATTGGGGCCAATCCCAAACCTTATGAGTCAACTATCTTGTAAGAGCCACTTAAGTATACCTCTTGTATAATATATGGTCCACCCCACTTAGCAGAGAATTTTCCCCCAAATTGACGAGAGATAATAATAGGCCTTTTGACAACAAGAACTTGGTCACCCACTTGGAAAGATTTAAGGCGCACCATTTTGTTAAAAGATCGAGACATGCGAGCTTGATAACATTCAAGGCTTTGTTGAGCTTCTAGCCTCTTTTCATCAAGAGCTTCTAGTTCTTCAAGGCGTAATCGAGCATTTTCTTCATCAGTGAGTCCTTCTTGAATGGAAAGATGCAACGATGGGATTTGATGCTCAAGTGGAAGGAGTGATTCAACTCCATAAACAAGTGAATACGGAGTCGCTTGTGTTGGTGTGCGATATGTGATCCTATATTCCCAAAGAGCTTCTTCCATTATCTCATGCCAATCTCTCTTAGAATTAGAGACAACCTTTTTCAACAAGCTGCAGAGAGTTTTGTTAAATTCTTCAGCAAGTCCATTAGCAACAACATAATACATGGAAGAATTGCGTTGCTTGAAGCCAAAGAGATCACATATTTTATTCATGAACTTGTTATCAAATGGCTTACCATTGTCCGTCAATATATATCGAGGAATTCCAAATTGGTAGATAATATTGACTCGGATGAAGCTAGCTACATTTTCCTTCTTTACTTCCTTAAGAGAAACAACTTCCGCCCACTTCGAGAAGTAATCAGTTGCGGCCAAAATGTACAGATGTCCACCAGAAGACTTTGGAAATGGACCAACAACATCCAAACCCCAAAAATCAAATGACCAAGAGGCAATAGTTAGGTGTAATACTTCAAGTGGTTGATGTATGAAGTTAGCATGGAATTGGCAAGCTTGCACCTTCGAGCGTAATCTAAACAATCTTTCACCATGGTTGGCCAATAATACCCCCATTCTTTTTATGTGAAATGAAGTTTTGTCCTAGATTGATGTGCACCACATACTCCAAAGTGTGCTTCTTGCAGGGTTTGAAGGGATTCATCAGTCTCCAAACAACGTAAGAGCACTCCATCAAATGATCGTCTGTAGAGTGTATTCTTGTAATAAAGAAAACGAGGGGTTCTCCTTTGGATTTCTGTCTTCCTTCAAGGATTTTCTGGAAATATCCCGTAACAAAGATAATCGATTAATGGTTGTCTCCAATCTTCAATTTCAACCTCAAGAACGGAAGCAAGATGCTCAACTTCGCTTTCTTCTTCCTCATAGTCATTTGGTGGAGGAACTACCCATCTTTTGCAAACATCGACTTGTGTCTGATTAGACAAAGATAACGTAGAAGCCAAGCCAACTAATGCATCAGCTCTCTTATTTTACTTTCTCGGCACGTGTTGAATAGTTACCTCTCCATTCCAACTTACTAATCTTTGAGCATATTTGAGATATGGCACAAACTCTGGCTTCTTAGCCTCATAGCTACCCAAAATATGATTCCAGCGCCATCTCCTTCACGATGAGCAGCACCATCAAAATACATCTTCCAAGGAGGCTGGATTTCTATGACCATTACATCTTCATTAGTCAATTCACCAGACAACTTTCAATCATCTGGAATCGAATGGTCAGCTAGGAAGTCTGCTCATGCTTGTCCTTTTACAACCTTTTGATAAACATACACAATTTCAAATTGTTGAAATTGGAGGTACCACCTCGCCGATCGATCACTTAGGACTGGTTTAGACATGACAAACTTGATAGGGTTCTCTCTTGAGACGAGTTGCACAATGTGAGCTTGGAAGTAATGCTTCAGCTTCTGAATAAAGAATACAAGTTCCAAACATAACTTCTCAATAGGTGAATACTTGAGCTCATTTGGCGTCATCATCCTACTTAAAGTAATAAAGCGTATTTTCTTTACCTTCATTGTTTCTTTGAGCCATAAGCACTCTTACTGACCTTTCCTGTGCTGAAATGTATAATATTAATGGCTTTCCAAGTATGGGGGTTCCAGTATTGGAGGTTCCATCAGAAAGACTTAATGCTTTCAAAACCATTTCTGCAAGCTTGGTCTGATTCAAAAGGAACCCCTTTCTTCATGAGGCGACTAAATGATTAGCATCTTCCAGCCAGATTTGAAATAAATCTTCTAAGATATGCCAACTTACCTTGTAAGCTTTTTAATTCATGAATATCCTTAGGCTCCGGAATTTTCAAGTGAGCATCCACCTTAGCTTGATCAATTTCGATACCTCAATGTCGAACAATAAAATCGAGGAACTTTCCAGAAGTAACTCCAAAGGCGCACTTCAACAGATTCATTTTTATCTCTGAAGTCGTTCAAATACCATCCTCAAATCTTGCAAGTGATCATCCTTTTACCACCAAGTCAACAACCTAACACTACACATTTTTATGAAGCATGTCATAAAAAATATTTTGCATGGCACGTTGATATGTAGCACCAGCATTCTTCAAACCAAAAGTCATTACCTTGTAGTAGTATATCCTTTAGGGGTGCGAAAGGCAGTAAGTTCTTCATCCTTCGGTGCCATGCAAATTTGGTTATATCCAGATGAACCATCCATGAAAGACATCACCTCGTATCCAGTCGTTTCATCAATCATGATCTCAGGGATAGGAAGAGGAAATTCATCCTTAAGACAAGCGTTATTTAGGTCCCTAAAGTTAACACAAACTCGGATCTGGCCATTATTTTTACTTACATGGATTATGCTTGAAATCCACGTAGGATATTTAACTTCACGAACAAAACCAACCTCAATAAGCTTGTTAACTTCGGTTTCAATCAAGGGAACCAGTTCAGGTTTGAAGCGACGTTGTGCTTGCTTCACAGGACGAGCACCTCGTTTGACAGCAAGATGATGAACAACCACATTGGGGTCTAAACTTGGCATTTCTTTGTAGCTACAAGAAAATACGTCTTTGAACTCCTTAAGTAGCTCAATATATTTTCTCTCCTCATCACCGATTAGAGAGGCACTTACATATGTGGACTTTGGATCTTCAACTATTCCGAGATTGACTTCTTTTAGTGCATCAACCGTTGTCTTCACCCCTTATTCAATCTCATATGGTGCATCTTTAGCGTCTTCATCCTCTTGAGGATCACCATTATTGAAATATATGTGATGACATACATAAATATCAAGGCACTTTTCCTCGGTTTTCGTATAAGGTGAAGCATTTTGTTCATCATGAATGGTGATATGATATGATGACCCCACACTTTCTTCATCTTCCTCCCATTCTTTATTGTGGACTATAGTTTGAGCCTTTTCTTTGAGGACCTCTCCCCACGAAACTACAATTTTAGTCTCTCGCCTCATTCTAGAAGGAATCAGACTTAAATCTGTGGTAAAAATCTCCCTTTTAGCGGAGATAGGTGCTCCAATCCTTCTATTACTTCCATGGCGCTTGTTTTACTTCTTCAGTGGTGCCAACCTATCAAAGACTGAGGTCCTTGGTTTCGTAAGTCGATCAAACACAAAAGGCTTCTTATTAAGCGTCGGAGATACTTCTTTAGTAGTAATGTAGTTACAACTCGCCCTTTTAATGGAGATATGGATAGACGGGGGTTGTTTGTAACCTAATCCTTCACGTGATTACTTAAGTGGGCACCCTTTATCCATCACCCCCCTTTGAGTAGGGTTTAAAGCTTCAGGCGGGAGCTTTCCCAACTTGGATGGTTCATTGGGATCATATCCAGCTTTTGCTAACAACTTGTAGGCGTTTGGATCAAAGCCCTCATCTGTGCGCTTTGCAGGAAGTGCTAGATTTAGAAGCGAATTGTGGTTTGATGATTTGACAAACCCTTTAAGAAACTTTGTAGACGACTTAATTGCATCAATTCGCTTGATAGGAAGGGTCAAGTCTCCTAACACATTATCATGTAGTTCAGAAGAAGGATCTTCAACCTTCCTTGCCTTTGGGACATAGCTAAGAACAATCACTTTCTTACTTGAAGATGCCTCATTCATCTTGCTCCTATCGTAAAGCACCTGATCTTTTTCAACCGTAATTTTTGCCTTGCTAGTTGTGACATCAACCTTCTTCGAAACACTTTTGGTCAACATCACATCATCAACCGTAACCTCCTTGAGACATAATTCTTTAAGTAGAATTTCGCATCGATGAAGTATGATTCAGCCTCGGTAAATGGCTTATCATCATCGACTATCTTCTTTTCGAGCCCAAATTCATAGTACTTCAAGCATTGATGGTAGGTGGACGAGACCACTTTGTTTATATGAGGTCTTTGCATCGATAACGTGCATCCATGCACTCGAATGCAAATCTCCCATATTTATTTCCAATTTGATAGCCCCTATAACTCTTTCTTATTTGACTCCCTCTGTGAATTTGTCATGCAACGTCTCCGCCGAGTCACAATAATCCAACCTTCAGCATCATTTTGACCATCACGTGATTCACTTTCCTCCACTATTACTTCATTCACTATAGGAGAAGCAATGTTTTGCTCACATCGAGAGGTTCAAAGTCACCAAATTTAATCATATTTGGTGATGATGCAATTTGGACGCCATGCCATTCATATACTTCGACAAAATTGCAAAGCACAACGGGATCAAGTGAACCAAAAATGACAGAGACTTGATTTGAACTTTCCTTCTCATCCTCAAGCAAGATTTTTCCTTCAGTGGCCAAGTCCATGACTTTCTTCTTAAAGATAAAGCATTTTTCAATAGGGTGTCCAATCAACCAATGGTACTTGCAATAATTTGGATCATTAGTCCTTCCAGCTTCGTCTAGCCGCTTCATTTCAGGTAACTCAATGAGTTCCTAAAAAATTGTTGGAACATCAGAGTCCAAGAATGGATATTCTTTCGCTTGCATTTCCTTCAGAGTTAATTTTCGGCCAACTTTATCCTGTAAGGACGGTGTCTTCATACTTTGCTTCTTACTCACTTTTGTAGTTACCTTTAATGGCGAGACATTGACATTCATTGATTCATTTCTCTCAGACTTCGGCAAAAACTTGCGTACTTCCCTTATTTCTTGTTTATCCTTCACTTTGCGAGGTTCATAAACTGGTGGCCCTTGATTTCCACTTGAAGACATGCTTAACTCCATATCATGAGCACGTGTAGCCAATTCTTCAAAAGACTTAGGCTTTATACCCTGTAGGATGTAGCGAAGTCCCCAATGCATTCCTTGGATACACATTTATATTCCAGAAGCTTCAATAAGTTTGTCTTTGCAGTTGAGTCTTGCATTCCTCCATCGATTGATGAAACCAACAACTGGTGCATCCTTCCATTTATGTGTGTTTGTGAGTTCAAACATGCTAATGGTTCGCCTTGTGCTATAGAAGCGATTGAGAAATTCAAGTTCAAGTTGCTCCCGACTATTGATGAAACCAGCCTCGAGATTAGTGTACCAATCAAAAGCATTTCCTTTTAAGGAGCAAACAAGCTGCTAGACAAGATAATCTCCATAGGTTCCAGCATTATTAGAAATTTCAACGAAGTGTGCAATTGTTGCTTTGGATTAACTTTTCCATCAAATTGCTGAAATTTTAGGGGTTGATAACCTGCGGGCATCTTCAAACTATCAATTCTCGCAGTTTATAGCTTTGCATATGCGAGAGAAGACTTGGCAGCAACATTGTACTTATCTTTGATGGTTCCCATAATGAAGTCTTTCAATTGGTCAATGGAATAACCCCATCAGAAGAAATCTGAATTTCTTTAGGAGTCGTTATCTGCCTTGCAGACGAGTCTCCTTTATCTTGCATCATAGGGAGCTTTCCAGGTGCATGACTTGAATCTCCCTCCATCATGCTTTCAACTTTATCTGTCAGCTTGACAATTTGATTATCTTGATCTTGCATATGCTTCGTTTAACCTTTAATTGCCTTTGTTAAATTTGCGAGTTATTCTTCAACAGTTGAAGTGCTAGTCACCGTTGCTTGGATAATCGTTGTGGATGGTGGAGCAAAACATGGATTTTCTCTTATATCATACTCCGAGTGGAACAACTCGCGTGGAGTGCTTGGAGCAGATCCAATGGTCAAGACATCATCAATCATGTGTGATGAGATACTTAGATCTAGATGGGCTAAGTAGAGTCAATGTCTTCTCAACGATTTCAACAATATTCGCTCCTTCTTCCAATTCAGTTGGAAATGATCTTGCCCCATTTGAGGATCGAAAATCAAATATAGGAACTGATGCATACGACATTTGAAATGCTTGTTGTTCCCGCAAGTTTGCCTTGTGCCTAGTGACAGGTCCTACGCTTTCCATAGCAGCATCCAACAAGTTTTCAACATCAGAAAAGAACTTGGAATATGTAGCATTAGCAGTAGTGAGTTTGAAATTGATCTTCTTAGGAGCCATTTCGGTGTTCTTGAAATTTGGTAACTGAAGAGATGAGAGGTAGATATGGTCCCACTAGTCGTGCCAGAAATTTGTAACAACAAATTTGCGTCGAAAAAAATAAATAATCAAGACTAGAAAATTGCATAACAAATATAGTATTTGATTTCAATAAATAATGAAAGTGTTACAATCTCGATGGTATTCCTCTGATTCTTCAAGAATATAAACTATCTTGATGAGCTTGATTTTGATTTTGATTTAAGGGCTTGTAAAGCTTGGTCTTGAATCTCCTTCTTGAGCTTGAATTTGGATTTGATCACGAACAAGTAATTTGATCTTGAACGCCTTGGTATTTGATTTGGCTCCGTTCTTGATCTTGAACTTGAAGTTGTAGCTTGAGTGCTTGAACTGAGAAATTTGCGGTGTTTGATCCACGAGCTCTCTGCTTGCTTCTTGTTGTCACTTCTGGTGTTTTCTAGCTTTATGAAGACGTCTATTTATAGTTGTAGGGAGTGGTATAACTATGTATTTGATTGGTATGTTTGAACCGACCAATACCATTTAAACACTTGGCACAACTCTATTGGTTGTTGATTTGACTTGGCATGCTACCCTTTCTTGGCACATGTCATGATCATTGGCTCGTTTATTTGGCTTGGATTTCCACATCACTTGACACGTGGCATGATTTTATTGGCTCGTTCTTTTGACTTGGATTGCCACATCACTTGACATGTGGCATGAGCCTGGGCTTTAAGATGAGCTAATAGGCATTTGAACCTTGAGCTAATGGAGTGGACTTATCATTTAATTTGNATTATTTTCAACAACACCCAATCCAAACAAATAATGATTTTTGAAAACCCAAATTTGAATTCAAGCTTTCAAGCTTTTTAATGGCTGTCAATGGTGGATTTGAGAGAAGAAAAGATGAAGAACATATATATGATCGCCAATTTCTGAAAACGATGAAGAACAGAATGTAGCAATTTCGACTTGTTGAATCTCGAAGGTCTGAATTCTACAATTTGAAGAAGAAGGAAGGGAGAAGAGGAAGAAAGGGGAGGGGAAAACGGCTGGTTACGAATGATGGGGAGAGAGAAACGTGGGATATATGGACACCTTTAATTAAGGAGTAAAAATCTGCCCATTAATTATACCCCTTTAATTAAGGAGTAAAAAACTGCCCATTAATTATACTCATAAATTAATTATGGTATAGATTTGGTAATTTGGTATACTAAGTATAATTAAATCAAACCTTAAACATGGAGGGTGATAAGGTTTCATATATAGTATAGGAATGTAAAAATTTCTTTAATTTGTAGTCCAATTAAATGGACTAGCCCAACACATATATATTGGATTTAAATTTTTTGCTCAATTTACTATCCATATTTGTTTGGATGATGTCTTGAGTTTAATATGGTCCAGATTGTTTGATGGATTTAAATCCAATAAAATTTAAATGCTTACTCAACCTTCCCCGTCAACCCACCCCCACATACCGACTCCCCCACCCTACTCCATCCCACTCCCATCTCCCCCTTTCCCCCCACAACCCACCCCACCATAAATAAAAATATTATTAATAGTACTTTCATTTTTATGTTATAGATAGTTTTTTTTTTCTTTCTATTCCAACAAATGAGTATTTTCTTTTTATTTGGGAGGGTGAGGGAGGGAGGAGCAAGAAAACATATAAACTTGGGGGAAGGGGGCGGGAGAGTATCATAAAACAATATTTTTTACTCTCTAACCAAATACTAAAAAATATTTTTCAGAAAAAAAACTCACTCGCCAACCAAACAAGGAAAAACATGCGATAAAACCGCTTATTTTCCGCCAAAAACATTTCGTTCGGACCAAACGCACCCTTTGTTTTGCTTATATTCAAAGCATTCCCCTAAAAGCTAACAGAATCCAAACTCCAAAGAGGCGTTTGACTTGCGACTTGCGTTTGTTTTTGTCTCATTCTAATGTTTTTTGTATTGGCTTGTTAAGTAATACTACTATCTCTTCCCTTTTGCAATTGCACTTTTAACACAAATGCCATGAACCTCTCTCTCTATATCTCACCATCCAGGTCCATTCACTTCACTTCCACAGAGCGATGTCGTTCCTTTTACCACCACCGTCACTACGTCATTTCCCGACGAGTTTCCCCCTCCCCTCCCCGTCGCCGCCATCTGCGCCGCCGTCTCCTTAAAAAGTTCTATCCTAATCTCAGCGAAGACACCGCCTCTCCTCCACCGTCCGATCAAAACCTCCACTTCATTCTCACCGTTGATGATTTACCTACCAAATCCTTGTACTCAGTCAAGGACCTTCTCGATTCGAAGCTCAGCGAGTTCGTCGACTCAAGTCGGGCCGCCATTAAAGACTTGCAAACACTCATTCGTATAGATAGCAATAACGGCAGAGTTCTGTTCTCCTGCAGAAGGTCCACCGTTCAATTCCTAGGTACTCTAGTAATTACCAGTTTCGTAGTTATTTTCACTCTTAGGGCTATTTTTAAGCTGCTAGTGCTAGGGTTACGAATGAACAACAACCGAAACGACAACGTTGAATTAGTGTATAAAAGAGACCGTAGTTTGGGTGGAAAAGAAGTACTTGTTGCCAAAAATGAGACGGTTTATAGGAAGAAACCAAATGTGTTGGATAGTGAAGACAGAAACAGCAATTGGGATTGGGGAAGTCGAATTAGGTTTTCGAGGAGGCGAAGGAAGAAGAGCTCGGTGGAGAAGTTGCCAAAATGGTGGCCTGTTTCGACTTCCAGTTCGGATCAAGTTGGAGCAGAGAATCTAGAAGAGTATCAGAGAATGGCCAATAGATTGATTCGAGGTAAGTTTATTTCCAGCTAATTGTTAGTTATGTGACTGTTTTTTCCATCTTAATAATCATATTGTTTATATTTTCTAAGTTAAGTGAATGAATCATTTTAATCCATTGAAGAATGGAAGACATGAACTCCTCGTATGATAGATTAATAGTCGTATCTAGAAGCTTTAACTAGAACTAGAACTCTTGGCACACTCTCCGTGTATGCATATGGTAGTTGTAAAAGAGTGAGTTTTAATACAAAGGGCCCTTAAATTTTAGAGTATCTATCCTTAAAATAGAAACTTAATTTTTAACGTCAATGAAAACATGAGTACTTTTTGTCTGGGTTAACTTAATGCCTAACGCCTTAAACTAAAGGACCTGTCATGTGAAGACTAGATCTAGGTCTTCTACCCCCCCTCATTTCTCTTGTCCTTGCCGGTGTAGCCAAAGCTATCGGTGTAAGGTACGCCATTAATCCATCTTTCACACGCAAACAGGTACTTTTCAGATTCCTTCTCAATGACATGTTCAACATCACTCTCATCAAAAGGTCCCACTTCCCCAGCAAGAAAAATAAAAGAGATTCTCACGTGAATTTCCACAGAAATTCTCCTATTTGTGTACCTTAATAAGGCAAGAAAGAAAAGGGATATAACCACTTAAGTTTTTCCAGCTGGTTAGAATTACAACACTTCTCCTTCAAGAGATCTGAAAGACACGAATCTAATTTGCAAAGTGGTTGCCTTTCAAGTGATTCGAATGATGGAAGGATCGGAAAGTAGTCAACTATGTTGTACTCCTTTTCATTTTATGAGCACAAAGTTTAAGAAAGAAATGTGGCACATGCTAAAGGTGCATTGGAACTCGTGATCTTAAAATGCTAAATGTGACTTTTCTTTGGATATAAGAACATTTCATTAAGAGTAAAATGTGTAAGTTTAAAGTTAACAAGTTTCTAAATATAGATCGGAGCCAACAAAGTGGTGTTCCAGTAATTCTTGCTCCATACAATAGGTTTGTATGCATTCTCCAAAAAATATAGATTAGTGCCGTTCTTTTAGAACATATCAAAAAGCGAAATTGTTTTATAAAATTAAATAGATGGAGTATTTGGTTATCACGCTAGTCTCATACTTTTTTAAAGATAAAGTAATATTTTTATTATTGTTTGGGCACAAAAACACCGTAGACAAGAAGTATACAAAAATGTATAAAACCTATAGAAAAATGTCGTTTATTACAAATGACATCCAATCTTCTAACGTAAAGAAACCTCCTGAGTGCACCAAAAGGAAAATAAAAATAAAAGGCTTTTCCCCAATTGTACAAAATTCATCTTTACACTTTCTAGAGCTCTTCTTTTTCCTTCTATCCAAACGTCTACATAAGTGCTAGTGGAGCAATATTCCAAGCCATGTGTGTTCTTTTCCGGTTGTCTTCAAACTGAACATTAAGTCTTTCACGGTGCATGGAATTATCCAAGTTATTTCAAACCAACAGAAAAATGCATGTAGCTTTCCTTTTCCTTAGATTTTTGGCCATCAATATCACCTATCTTGTTGCTAGCCAAGTGAAGTAACATACTTTTCTCGGAACCTTAGGGGTTTAAATCAATCTATGTGGAATTAAACCGCCTCGTAATATGATCTAACATAAAACACTCTATTGTCCCGGTCTTGAAAGTTCCTCATAAAACTCAAATCTGAAAAAACTTCTTCATTTTGTATCCTTCGATTTCGTTGGACTGTCATATGATTTTTGGCTTGAAATTCTGTAAATATTTGGAAAAGTGAGTGTTAAAGTATTGCCCTCACACCACTTATGCTAATACATATCCATTAAGCTCATCCCATTACTTTAAAATGTTTCTCCACAAACATCATCCATGATCCATCAAGCATATTACATTTTTAGTCGTCCAAACCCTTCCAAAATTTTGTATTTTTGGCTATCACTTCTCTCCAAAAAGTATGTTCCTCTCTCCTAAATCTCCATAACTACTTTTGTGATAGGGCTTTATTGAACCTTGAATGCCAATCCTTGTGGGTTTTTTGGGTTTTATCTCCATAACACCAGCTTTCAACCTTGAGCCAAAGGTTTGCATACACACTACCCTCCCTAGACCCCAATTGTGAGATTTTACTGGGGTTTTTGTTGTTATTGTTGTTGTTTGAACATGAGCTTTCCTATTCCTTAATACTGTTAGGCTGGACCTAGGCAAGTCCAAAAATAGATAAAACCATATTGTATATGTTAGCTGCTACTATACAATGTAAATAGGTGTTTAGTACATGTAACACCTAATCACTGTTGGTATACTCCTTGTGTTGAGGTGTCATGTGTGAGGCATGCTTCATATAAGGCTATCCATGATC
Source organism: Nicotiana undulata (assembly GCA_005239495.1). Taxonomy (NCBI): domain Eukaryota; kingdom Viridiplantae; phylum Streptophyta; class Magnoliopsida; order Solanales; family Solanaceae; genus Nicotiana; species Nicotiana undulata. The sequence goes on along the minus strand of ML257028.1, from coordinate 27,720 downwards.
ATAGGCCTTCTCAAGATGCAATTTGCACCAAACACCTGGTACTTTTTGCTTCCTTCCCCCATGGCCCTTCCAACCAGTCCTTGTTATCTTCTCCTATTTGGTTAAACCCCACACCCCGTAGATTAGGCCTCCAACTTGCTTCCTGTTTGTAAAACACTCATAATAGTCTGCAATTGCCACTTCTACTCCCTCTTCCCACTCATGCATTACTCCATTAACATATATTACTCTATGTAATTCCTCCTATTAGTTACTGCTATAATGTGAAAGATTTTTGTATTGGAATCCCCTTTTTCCCACCACAATGCTTGAAGTTTTTCTCCAACTAGTCTCTTGGGCTAACACCAAAGAGGCTAGCTCCCTCTTCAAACTCCTTATTCTCTCTCCCGCTCCTCCAACTCCTTCCCCTCCTCTGCCCTTTCTGAATCTCTCGTCTCATTCATTAACTGGCTCATCTTCACCTCTACCCTTCCTAGAACCTCCTTGTTCCACACCTCTATATCTTTTTTGAGCAACTTCAACTCCTTTCCAGGCTTGGAAGACGGGCTTCCCACCATTATAGCTACTGCATCATCCAACCATTTTCTCATTGAAGTTTGCTCTGCTACTTGTAATTGCATGTTCTCAAATCTAAAAGGAGTTCTTGTACTTATTTCTCTATCCTACGTTATAGGTGAATGGTCCGATGTCAACCTCGAAAGGAATCTGTATCACAGCCGGGGCCGACTGCTCCTATATTGTAGACACTAGAATTGTATCAAGTCTCAATCTAGATGTAGAATCCTCCAACCTTGTCCAAATGGAAGAAGCATTTGTTAAAGGAAGATCAGTAAGAAAATGGTTTTCAATAACGCCGAAAAACTCCTCCATTGCCCTTGACAACACCCTACAATTCACTTTCTCTTTTGGGACTGTAATATGGTGTTAAAATCCCCTTGTATACATGGGATATTCCACTCTCCCAGAACTGCCGCCATTTCCTCCCAAGACATTACCTTAGAACC
>ML257028.1:0-26514 GCA_005239495.1 Nicotiana undulata | reverse complement strand
CCCCCCCCGGACTTGAAACACCCCCAAAATCCCCGCTCAATCCTATTCCTGATATTTCTAAATCGTGCAGCTAGTAAAATATTGTTAGATGAAGACTTAGGCCCTGTACAATGTGCATTGATCTTTTGTCTGTGATTGGCATTTGGCAATCAAGAATAGGTTTGTACGGGTGAAGAGCTGCATTTTGTTCGGTTCTATTAATTGAAGAAAGATCTTTGTTTTGGACCTATCAAAAAAAGAGAGGAAAAGTCTTCGTTTGAAGGTTCTTTCATATCCCTTCATCTCATTCTTTTGGTTTGTGGTTTATCAATTGAATTTTTTGGTATTTATTTACATCAAAGGTGAATACATATCTTCAACTAGGTTCACTTATTTCTCTCTCTCCCTCTGTGTATGCCTGCCAGTCATCTGTCTTTGTTCTGATCCAGCGAGTTCTCTCATTGGGCACTCATAGAGTGTTATAAGTTGAATTATTGTGTGGATGAAAGCCTAAAGATCATATCAAGCAGACAATAAGTAGTCAGTCGTGGCTTCTTTAGTTTAGTTACCACATTCTTGAAGCTTCAACTTAAAATGCAGTTTTACTGTCGCAATTTGGTTATCATATTGAATGTGTTTTAGGTTCGCTTGACTTGTACGTCATACGTGTAACTATTGCATATTGTGTTTCATATTGGAAGAACATATGATCTTGACGTTTTCAAGCTTCCCCGATAATTGTTAGTTATGGTTTTCCTTTTAAATCACAGTTTACAAATTTGCTTTCCAGCCATCTTGGACAATAGAATGACGGGGAAGGACATTTTGGAGGATGATATAATTCAAGTCAGTATGTTAACATCTTCTCATTTTTCATTTCTTTTCTTACAAAAATATGAAATGTTTGCATATTTGTTTAGTTCCTTGATTTTGTTTGGAAGCCCCTTTTTATTTAATGAGTTTGCTGCACCCATATTGCACCAAAACTAAAAAAGTACAAGTTTTTTGTGATGATCATCTGTTGCGATGGTCGATTACTTCAAGTCTCGTCTTCAAATTTCGGCAAAGCCTACACTCTGACAAGCCTTGAAGTAGGGGGGCATTTGTAAACATCGAAATTTTAACTGATTAAGCACATACGACATTTAGGCTAAATCGTAAATTCAAGACACTACAAGACGATTCTTGAAATTTTAAGAGTCTATTAGTGCTACTTGGAGGCTACCAATACCCTAACTTGGAGGCTACCTACCCTAACCTTAGGTTACTCCTATAAAAAAGGGCTAAATATTCCTTGAAAAAAGGATCTCAGAAATGGAGATCATCTTGAATATTCTATAACCTCCTGGGATACTCATAAAGAGATCAAGATGTAGCCCGGCGCTTCTTGATAATAAAATACTTCAAGAAGAGAATCCACAGAATGATCGACTTTCATGGAGATCAAATACATCTCAGGAAGGTCCGCATCATCCGAAGTTCAAGAAATACATTGATTCAGCCCTCGAATCACGGAGAACAATTTGGAGGAAGAATCAAGGGAGAAACATAATTGTACTCACAATTGATAAATAAAATTACTTTATTCTTTTGTGATTGCAGTTATTTTTCGTATGTCGAAAATTCATTGCAAACAGAAATAAAAGGTCCTAATTTCATGTAATACTGCCAAACTATGTGAAAACGTGTAATACAATTGATAATTAGTAGCTTAATTTAATGGTGTAAAAAACTAGATATTGTTAATATATAAAACTTAACTGCAGATTTGTAGTATAAAGTGAATTGAGATCCAACTTAATTTGTATTTCTGTTAATATAAAATTAAAAAAGGTTGCAACAATAAGCTCATATTTCAATCATTTTAGCAGAAAAATGCCAGTATTCTTTTTCGCCAAACACATCAGTTGTTAAGCTTAGCACTTTCAGTCAAACACAACACGTAACTGCTTGCTCATAAACTCAGCTAACACTTGGAAAATGCTTTCAGCACTTGGTGCTTCAAAGCTACTTAAATTCAGCTAACCAAACGGGCTCTTAGTCTTTGTCAATTTCAAGACTTTGGCAATTCAAGATAGTGATCTAGGAACAGTTCTATTTTCTTTTGGTGGAAATACATGTTAGATAGCCTTCTTTATTTGGAAGGCAGTGCGGTAGGGCCGTAGGGCAAGACAGAAAGGTTATTAGGCGGAATGGGTTACCTTTATAATATTGTCCTTGCAGATGTCCATGTTCTTTCAAATTTAAATTTTTAGTGGAACTACATGTTAGATACCGTCTCATTTTCACTTTCCTTGTTGACAGTTTTTGCTTTTTAATAATTTATAAGCTATGCTCTAATTTGTGCTAACATGCTGGTCTATTTGTAGTTACGATGTATAGGGAGGGTATCAGGCGTGAAAGTTTCATTTGATACTGAGAATGCACGGGATACCCTTTATCGTGTGGCAATCGACTTTGTTCTTAATTATTGTGAAAGGTAGCTCGCTTAGCTCGACGCTTGATTGCTAAATGCCCTGCTTTTTCATCCCTTTTACCCTCATATAGCTGCTGCTTCTATGCTCTTCTGCAGCACTGCAAATCAGTCAGCTTTTGTTCTAATTGGTGGTGAAGAAGCACAAAGCTTCATTGCTGGGCTTGCTGATAATGTTGGACTTGAGCATACTCGGGCTGCAAGAATGGTTTCTGCAGCTGTTGCTGCACGCACTAGGTCAAGGTTCTTGCAAGCTTGGGTAAGTTTTTCTTCCGCGTGGAATTAAATTCATTTATGACCTTGGACTTCTTGAAGCAGGCTATGTTATTAAAAACCTTAATCCATCCATAAAGTTCTCCTGCTTAAATGTACTTTTGATAAAGCTATCGGTTCTTCTTCAACTATGGTTAGGAGAATTTGGAAGCTAAGGAGGAGAATTTAATGGAGATCTGTTAAGACCTAATGGGTCAGCAAACCCTCCTAATTACCAATTTCCAACCTCCTCTTCAAGTTCTAGGCATGACAAGAAAGGAGATTTACAATTAACCCAAGAACAATTTATTTTGGAAAGTTAACCCAAGAGCAATTTTTGATCACTCTCCTCCCTCCTCTTTCCTTTCTCATCCCCGGAACACTCCTTATAACCAAGACTAATTGGTACAACGTTTGTGCATGGAATATGCCCCTCTGTTATTGAAATGGCTAGTACAATGAAAGGGAGCTAGCAAATAAACAGTTGCTAATCAATGTCATACTTCCTCTTTTACCTTTAGTAAGGGAAGAAAATAAGCTTTGCTTAAAAATAGAAACCTCTATGATGAGATAATAAAACATCAGATTTGAAGCCCTGTTGTATAATATGTAAAAGTAGGAAACTAAACAACTACTGTAGTTTCTTCTGATTCCAACCAATCCATCAATTGCCGCTGGTATGTTGAATGTATCGGCATGTGAACTTCAGTACATCTGGTTTTGGATTTGGTGATTGAGAGAATTATTGTCTTACAAAAGAAGAAAGCTTGTCTTCCATCTTTGCTTTTCTTCTAAAATAAGCAGTTGGCATGATGAACTAATTGATGGTCGTAAATATAATATGTTTTGCTTGTACTGATGCTACTAGAATCTTTTTGTTTTCAGGCCTTGGAAATACAAGGAAAGCATTCTGAAGCTGCGGTGGAACTGTTTAAAATATGTGTAATTCACCAGATATTTCCTCCTGAAGAGTTCTCGGTTCGTCTTCTCTTCATTTTGTACTTAGGTTAAGTTTGTGTGGTTTATGCTCTGCTTGTGTAATTCTCATGGTGTATGCTGTTTTAATTCTCTAAAAAGTGCCTCGGCATTGGTAGTTGATTAGAAACACAAAAATCCAGGAAAAGTGGAAAACTAATTGATAAATTTACTCTTGATCCCGATGCCTGATGGTATAATTTACTATATGAAAAAAAGGACATCAGCTATCAATGATCCTAGCTTGATTATTCACTCTATGTAGTGATCTTTTCAAGTTGTCTCACTATTTCAAGGTGCCGATGCACTTTGCACTGCAGTGTAGGACCATTTCATGCTATTTGTTGTTTTATTGGCATGTTTCTACAGCCTGAGATGGAGATGGTGGCTCGTGGACTTGAGAAACACTTAAAAGTAGATCAGAGGGAATTCCTAATGAACACTCTTCTACGTGTGTGTGGTGATCAGAGCAGGAGGAGTGTGGCTGAAGCTCTGGGCCTGGTATGCTAGTTTGTTGCTTCTATTCTCTATCTGGTAAATCTAGAATTTGTTGCTCATTGACATTGGGCTTCTATTTGAGTGACATTTCCAATTGTAGCGGCAATTTTTTGTTGGGAAGTGGAGACTCCTGTCAAATTTCTACCTATTCTTTGTGCTTTGAGAGAGAATTCTGCCTTCAGCCTTGTAAAGTAGATCTGAACAAGCAGTAGTGACTTGGTTGTTTCGTTGGAGCACTGTTCCTTGTTGTGTGACTACTCCCATCCCGATTTCCTGTTTTCTTTTTGTTCCTTTCAAACCCAATAACACACAGCGGAAGAGTTCCTAAAGGCTCTAAGAAATTCTTATTCAACACAAATTTCACTCTCACCTCTTCGACCTCTGGCAAGTTGCTTTATTTCCACACTTTCCAAAGTGAGCAACGTGAAGAGGTATCTTGTTACCATGGGTATCAAAACCTGTTGGATCGTCTCTTGAGACTTCCGAGCAGGAAAAGTCTGGTTTACTGGTCCTGACTGTGCAATGCTTATCTCCTAGGTTATCTGCTGTTATTATTGCTGGAGTTCACCTTTAAAATAGAATATGGTTCTTTTTACCTTCATAGTATTAAATGACTTATTATTACATTTGTTTCCTTCGTAAATGTGTTCTGATATTGCTGTTTCTCCTTTACCCTTTATCTGTTGGTTTTTGGCTATGTGCTCTTTATCTACTTCTTGATGATTTGTTTTCCACTTCTCTTCTGCAGATGTACTCGAAGGGTAACATCATTCATCAACAGGAAAACAAGTATACGTAAATCACTAATTTAATTTTGCACTATTGTTTCCTACATGAAATGATTTTTAAAGATGATGAATAATGTTTTAATACTCTGAAGGACTTTGGTCAACAACTAGTACTACTACTGTATGCAACAACCTTCCAGAATATTTGAAGTGTACCATCAAATTTATCATGTAAAAGGTAATGTTAACTGCTAGAAGAAAGGGAAAATGTGTATATTACACACTACTCACTTAAATTTTGCGGACGACCCCTTAATTGCCTAGTCTCGTTCGGATTGGAACTAATCCTCCTCTACCAAGTGATTTTCAGATTTATGTTTGGCTTGTGTTATACGTGCGAATGATTACAGAGGTCAGTGAATCTTGACTTGTGTATAAAGCCCCGAATCTATGTTTAAAACTCAACATTCATTTTATGAAATTTTAATCAAAAACCACTCAATTTCTCTCTTGAAATCATCAGTCAAACGCCAAAAACCAAGATAGATTCGTGAAATATGATCAAAACTGTGTATAAAAACACTTGCCTCAGGATTCTAAAGTAAAGTATTTTTTCTGGAGTAGTCGGAGAGGGCAAATTAAAGACAACAAGAAAAGCCATTTTAATCTTTCTTTGTTTCACCACCATATTATACCATTGTCCATGGGAAAGGAAAACCGTTGTTCCCGCCAGCTCAAACCTTCTATCACCATAGCCTACCGCCTATCTTCTCTGACAACCCAACAACATTTCCCTTTCCCTTTGGAACCTTAACCAATAAACCAAACTGAGATGTAGCTCACCTCTCGACCACTGGACCACCCTCTCAGCACCATTTCCATCACCCTCCAGTTCACTTGAGACGGATTTATGATTTAATTTGATGAATTCATACGGTAAAGTTCTTAGCACTGAACTTATTATAACCTATATTATCAGTTAAATGGGCAGAAGTTGGACCATCCAAATAAACCTATTGGACTAATAAGAGGAAGGACAAGCTTAACTTTGAAGGGAAATTCCTATTGGACTAGTAAGGGGAAGGACAAGCTTAACTTTGAAGGAAATTTCATGTCACAATTCTATTAGAAGAATAATAAATCTACCTTACTAGAAAATCTAGTTGAGTACTAATTATGTAAGTGATCGAAACATCATCTAGGTTTCCGGCAGCAGTTTTCACCAACCGTAAAAGGCTTTAGCAGAGATACTTGCCTTTCAAATTGACCTCAATTCAGGACCATCTACAATTTTTCATGTGCTAATATCCATGCCATCTTTATGATTTCGAGCGGCGGCTTCTGAATCACCCAAAATTTATGGGACCATCAGAAATGACCTAATGAATAATAGTCCTTGCTTCGCCATGATTGTTCCTTGTATTTTGGCGTTTTAGGGTCATAAAATAAAAATTCAGGAGAATTTTCAATTGTTCATGTGCAATAGTCCACACAATCTGTATGAATTCGGGTGATTGGCGTTGAAAATTTTTCGGGCCCATCAGAAACGACATAATGAACTGGCCATCGCTTCGCCATGACTGTTCCTCGTCTTTTGGCATTTTAGGGTCATAAAACAGGAATGCGAGACGATTTTAGATTTACGTGTGTTATAGTCCACGCCATATGCATGAATTGGGGCAACCGGCTTCGAATTGCCTAAAATTTCGCTGGCCTATCAAAAATGACCTAATGAACAATAGTCATCGATTCACCATGATCGTTCCTCAATTTTTGGCGTTATAAGGGCCATAAAACAGAAATTCAGGATGATTTTCAAATTTTCGTGTGCTATAGTCTACACCATCTGCATGAATTCAGACGACAAGCTACGAATCGCCTAAAATTTTCTGGGCCCATAAAAACCGACCTATTGAAAAAATTATCATCGCTTCGCTATCACTGTTCCTTCATTTTTAGCGTTTAAGGCCATAAAACATGAGTTTAAGACGATTTTCAAAATTTCTTGTGTTATAGTCCACGCCATCTGCATGAACTCAGGCGACCAGCTTCGAATCGCCAAAAGTTTTGGGCCTGCCCATCAGAAACAACCTAAGGAACAATATTCATTGCTTTGCCATGATCGTTCCTCGTTTTTTGGCGTTTTAGGGCTAGAAAACAGGAATTCAGGACGAGTTTCAGATTTTCGTTTATTATAGTTCACGCCATTTGCATGTATATGAGCGTTCAACTCTGAATCGCTTAAAATTTTGCGGGCCCATAAGAAATAACCTAATGAGCAATATTCATCGCTTCACCATGGTCGTTCTATGTTTTATCGTTTTAGGGTCATAAAACAAAAATTCAAGATGATTTCCAGTTTTCGTGTGCTATAGTCCATGCCATCTATAGCTTCGACATAATCGTTTCTCATTTTTTTGGCATTTTAGAGCGGAAAAAATAGAATTACGACTGATTTTCAACTTTTTGTGTGCTATAGTCCACACTATTTGCATGAATCCCGTCTACCGGATCCGAATCGCCTAAAAGTTTGCATGGAAATGAGAAATGACCAAATGAACAATAGCCATGGTTTTAGCATGACCGTTTTTTTTGGCATTTTAGGGTAAAAAAACTAGAATTCGGACCGATTTTCAAAATTTTGGTGTGCTATAGTCAACGTCATATGCATGAATTTGGGCTACCGGATCCAAATTGCCTAAAATTTTGTAAGTCAGCAAAAAATGACGTAACGAATAATAGTTATGGCTTCAGCATGACTGTCCCTTATTTTTTTCCTTTGGCATTTAGGACCAAAAAATTTGGAATTTCAAATTTCCAAATTTTTGTGTGCTAGAGTCCACGCCATCAACATGAATTCGGGCTATCGGATCCGAATCGCTTAAAAATTTTTGGGGCATAAAAAATGACCTAATGATCAATAGTCATGACTTCGGCATGACCTTTCCTAATTTTTTGGCATTTTAGGGCCAAAAATCTAGAATTCGAGCCGATTTTCAAATTTTCGTGTGCTACCATCGACATGAATTTGGGATACCGGATCCGAATTACCTAAGAAAAATTACGGCCATTAAAAATGACCTAATGAACAATAGTCATGGTTTCAGCATGATTGTTTGTAATTTTAGGGCTAAAAATTTGGAATTCAGGCTAATTTCCAAGCTAACATATGTTATAGTCCACACCATATGCATGAATCCGGGATATCGGATTCTAATCTGCTAAAATTTGGTGCGGCCATAAATAATATCCTAATGAACAATAGTTACGGCTTTGGTATGACCGTTCCTTATTTCTTGGCATTTTAGGGCTAAACAACTGAAATTCAGGCTCATTTTCAATATAGTTCACGACATCTGCTTGAATCTGGGCTACCGAATCTGAATTGCCTTAAATTTTATGGAGCCATAAAAATGACCTAATGAACAATAATCATGACTTCGGCATGACCGTTCCTTGTTTTTTATGCCATCTGCATGAATTCGGTGTACCAGATTCGAATCGCCAAAAATAATGTGGGCCCATCAAAATTGACCTAATGAACAATAGTCATGGCTTTGGCATATCCGTTCCTCGTTTTTGGCATGTTAGGGCCAAACAACTGGAATTCGGGCCGATTTTCAAATTTCCATGTGTTATAGTCCACGCTACCTGCATGAATACGGGCTATCAGATCCGAATCGCCTAAAATTTTACGGGGCCATAAAAAATGAAATAATGAACATAGTAATAGCTCGACATAACCGTTCCTTTTTTGGCATTTTAGGTTGGAATTCGGGCCTATTTCCAGATTTTTGTGTGTTATATAGTCTGCGTCATCTGTATGAATCCGGTCCACTGGATCCGAATCGCCTAAAATTTTGAAGGCCCATGAAAAATAGTCATCGATTCGGCATGATCGTTCCTCATTTTTTGGCATTTTAGGACTAAGAAACAGGAATTCGGGTTGATTTCAAATTTTTCGTGTGTTATAGTTCACGCCATATGCATGAATCCAGGCTACCAGATCCAAATCGCCTAATTTGCGGGTCATCAAAAAATTACCTAATGAAAATAGCCACAGTTTCGGCACGATCGTTCCTCGTTTTTTGGCATTTAGGGCTAAACAACTGGAATTCGGGCTCATTTCCAAGTTATCGTATGTTATAGTCCACGCTATCATCATGAATCTGGAATATCGGATCCGAATCGCCTAAAATTTTGTTGGGCTAACAAAAATGACCTAATCAACAATAGTTATAGCTTCGCCATGACCATTCCTCATTTTATGGCATTTTAGGGCCATAAAATAGAATTCGGTACGATTCCTAGATTTTCGTGTGCATTAGGATTCCGTTTCTCGTTTTGAATCGTATTAAATCTTATTTTATGGCCCAAATGCCAAAAAAGGAAAATTCATGAAAAAATAATGACACTATTGTTCATTAGGTTGTTTCAAACGGGTCCATAAATTTTTAGGCGATTCATAGCCCGTAGTCCAAATTCATGAAGATGGCGTGGATTAGCACCCGAAAAATCAAAAATCGTTTTGAATTTCTATTTTATGGCCCTAAAACGCCAAAAAATATGGAACATTAACGGCAAAATATTGACTATTGTTCATTATCTCATTTTTTATGGGACCATAAAATTTTAGGCGATACGGAGCCCGTCGCCCACATGAACAAACAAAAATCGTCGTGAATTCCTATTCTATGGCCCTAAAACGCCAAAAAATAGATAACATTCATGCGAATTCATGAAGATGACGTGAACATTAGCGCACGGAAAATTGAAATCGTCCCTAACTCCTGCTTTAGGGCCTAAAACGCCAAAATGGGATAGTCATGGCTAAACAATGACAACTATTCACTAGGTCGTTTCTGATGCGTCCACAAAATTTTAAGTGATTCAGATCTCGTCGCCCAAATTCATGAAGATGGTGTGGACATTAGCACATGAAAAATCGAAAATCATCGTGAATTTCTTATGTCCCTAAAACGACAAGATACAAGAAATAGTCATGACAAAGCAATGACTATTGTTCATTATGTCCTTTCTGATTGAGCCACAAAATTTTAGGGGATTTTGAGCATGTTGCTTATATTCATAAAGATGGCACAAACATTAGCACACGAAAAATAAAAACTTGTCTTGAATTCCTTTTTTTATGACCCTAAAATGCCAAAAAACGAGAAACGTGAAGCAATGACTATTGTTCATTAGGTCGTTTCTGATGGGCCCACAAAATCTTAGGCGATTTAGAGCCTGTCTCGAATTTATGAAGGTGACGTGGACATTAGCACACGAAAAAAAATTGGAATTCATCCTGATTTCTTAATGACCCTAAAACGCCAAAAAAATTGGTCATGGATAAGCCATAACTATTTTCCATTAAATTGTTTTGATTGGGCCCACAAAATTGTAGGTGATTGGGAGTCCGTTTCCCGAGTTCATGAAGATGGCGTGGAAATTAGCACGCGAAAAATTGGAAATCATCCTGAATTATTGTTTTATGGCTCTAAAATGCTAAGAAACGAGGAACAATCATGGCGAAATACTGACTATTGTTCATTAGGTCATTTCTGATGGGTCCAAATTTTTAGGCAATTCGGAGCCCGTCGCCCGATTTCATGAAGATGGCGTGGACAACACACGAAAAGTGGAAAATCGTTTTGAGTTCATGTTTTATGGACCTAAAATGCCAAAACACAAGGAACAGTCATGACGAAATAATGACTATTGTTCATTAGCTCGTTTCTAATGGTCCCACAAAATTTTAGACGATTCATAGCCCGTTGCCTGAACTCACGAAGATGGCGTGGACCTAAGCACACGAAAAAACAAAAATCGTCCTAAATTCCTGTTTGATGGCCCTAAAACGCCAAAAAACAATGAACAATCATAGTGAAGTGGTGACTATTGTTCATTAGGTCGTTTTAGATGGGTCCACAAAATTTTTAGGCGATTCGGAGCCCCCCGCTTAATTTATGAAGATGGCATGGGCACACGAAAATTGGCAATCGTCGTGAATACATGTTTTATGGCCCTAAAGCGCAAAAAAGGAGAAACGGTCGTGGCGAAGCGATGACTATTGTTCATTAGTTCGTTTTTGATGGGCGGAGCCCGTCGCCCGAATTCATGAAAATGGCATGAAAATTAGCAAATAAAAAATTAAAAATCGTCCTTAATTGCTATTTTATTGCCCTAAAACGCAAAAAATGAGGAACATCCATGGCGAATCAATGACTATTGTTCATTAGGGCATTTCTGATAGGCACACAAAATTTTAGGTGATTCGAAGCCCGTCGCCCGAATTCATGAAGATTGCATGTTAGCACATAAAAAATTGAAAATCATCATAAATTCCTGTTTATGACCCTTAGACGCCAAAAAACGATGAACATTCATGACAAAGACATGACTATCATTCATTAGGTCGTTTCTTATTGGCCCAAAAAATTAGCCGATTTAGAGTCTGTCGCCCGAATTCATGAAGATGGCGTGGGCTTAAAAATTGAAAATTGTCCGGTATTCCTTTTTTACGACCCTAAGGTGCCAAAAAATGAACTTTCATAGCAAAGTGATGATAATTTTTCATTAGGTCGTTTCTGATGGGTCCACAAAATTCTATGCGACTCGAAGCTCGTCGGCGTAATTCATGAAGATGGCATGGACATTACCACACGAAAAAATAGGAAAACGTCAAAAAACAAGGAACGGTCATGAAGAAGCAATAACAATTGCTCATCAGGTCGTATCTGATTGACCCACAAAATTTTAGGCGATTCGGAGCCCGTCACTAATATTCATTAAGATGGCATGGACATTAGCACACAAAAAATAGAAATCATGCCGAATTCCTTTTTTATGACCTTAAAATGCCAAAAAACGAGGAACTTCCATGGCTAAGGTATGACTATTGTTTATGATCGGCCCATAAATATTAGATGATTCGCAGTTCAGTCACTCGAATTCACAAAGATGGCATGGACACTAGCCCAAAAAACTGATCACCTTGGCTAGTCTTCACCAATAGCCTCAAAACAACTTATAAGTAAACATGTCACATAGACAATAACCAGGGGACGAAATGTAATAGGGTAGTAGAATTTCAACTTGTACAAATTACAGTCCAGAGGCATAGACATCACAGTACATAGATATATATATTTATCAAACCTGTTCAACTACACAATGCATAAACGTAAAGGAAAAAATGAATTCCAAAAAATTACACGATAGACAACAAGAAAGGCAACATCCTTCTACACATTACGATTTCCAATCTGTTTCAGCATCACACAGTTCACTTATTGTATGCTTCTTTCAGGCTAAAGTAGGAAGGCATGCTCACAAATCCAACATTAAGTCTCAAGAAGCAGCGGCAGGTGCAGTGGATGGGTTAAAAGCTTTTTGCTCTGCGCAGGTGAGTACTTCGTGAGGCCCTGCTTCCTCGCGACCAACACCCATCAAGTCAAGATAATACTGGAAATGGGAGATGATGCTGTTCATGGCGTCAACATCACCTTGGCCACAAACACTATCGCCGTAGAGAATGTTCATGGTCGTGCCAAAACCAGGCAGTCGTTTAGACAAAGTATCATTCTTTGTGGGTTTCCAATTCCCAACAAAGGCATCATGAGCTGAAGGCTGACCCTTTTTCATTGGGTTCATCCACCTCCAAATTGCAGCCTGGAACGCCATGGTAGCGTTTTGTTCAATGTATTCAGGATGATCTAATAGATTTAGCTTGAGGGCTTCACCGATAGCTCCATAATTGTAATTCCTAGTGGAATTACCAATATAAACAAATTCTTAATACCTATCAAATATATAGTCAAGATGCAGCAGCTCAGGCATCAAGAATGACAATAGTAGGTATGACATGTATTGTTCGGTGAATGGTGAATTAAGTCTCAGATAACAAAACTTTCTGTAAACCAACAAGATATTTCTGTAATCTAAAAAAGCAATCTCATGCCAAATTTAGCAAGTGATAAACCAACAAAGGAGTGTATTTAACTGACTCAAATAATGGCTTAATGAAAAATATCAATTTATAACATTTGTCAAAAGATAAGTAAAAGAACATGTACCAGTAGATAGGCAAGGCACCGCGGCCGTAGTACCGAGCTCCAGGAGTGCATGGGTAGGTTAATTTGAAGTAGTCATCACAGTAATCTTGGCTCGGACTCATTTCCTTGTTATAGCACAGACCCCAAGCTAATGGTCCACCAGTGGCGACTCCATAACCACCTGTTAACATAGAGTTGTAAGCTAGTAGAGAGACAATACAATTGAACCTAAGAGAGATCACGGCAAAATAAGCTACAGGCTAAATCTGAAGTGGTCAATGAAACTCCAACTACATCTGAACATGAATCTCTCCCGAGGTTAAGTAGGACGACAAAGTGCTTCAAAAACTATTCAAGATTGCCATCATAAACAAATTGAACCCAGAAATCTTTGTTTTGACGCTATACCTGTATCAGTTAATGAATTAACACAAGACAATCATCTCAATTGGAGAAACCATGCCAAACTTTTGACGAACATAAATAGTGACTAAGAATAACGTCTGAAAGACCATTTGTTCCACAAAACAAAATTTTATTTTGTACTTATCAGGTTATGCGTAATACAACTGCACAAAAGATAAGACATACAGATCATGTTACAAGTTGAACATGCACAGGTACAAACAGATAGATAACAAGAATAGGTTAAGTCATCCATAGATGGTAAAAGAGCCAACAATTCTTCAAACAGAATCTACACAAGTCACTTTTCACCATAACAACTCTATCTCAAACTATGTTGCGCGGACTCTCCAAAATGTAGCCATACCCGTGTCGGATCCTTAAAAAATGCACTACTTTTGGAGGATCCGACACGTATCCGGCCACATTTTCGGAGTGTCCGAGCAACATAGATCTCAAATATAAATATACACCATTCTAGGAAGGTTTATTATTTGGAGCATCCAGGGTTTTGACTTCCCATTTCAGTTATTTCGCACAGAATTATTTCGACTAGTGTGACTAAAACTGCTCTGTTTTCCTTAGTAATTAACTCATCGTAAGCTGAGTGCATCAGATCCCCAAGGGCCCAATCAAAATCCTGCACACTAAAGATCCATTATACTTCAGGCAATATTCAGTTACCTACAAGCTATATTTGTGAGAGGTAAAATTGACTCCCAATTTCAACAATTTTTTGAGAGGTAATACTAACAAAATTAAGTTCTAGTCATGAACACATCAACACTGTCTTCTCTAATCATGAGCTTCTTTGATCTCTTATCTATTCTGGAATAATTAGAATCCCAATATATTTTAAGTAGACTCTACAATAAATATTGAGAAAATGACATTGTATAGCCGCTCTCAAAATAATAGCTGAAAAAATTTACTCCCTCCGTTCCAATTTAAGTTAATTTGTTTGACTAGGCACGGAGTTTAAGAAAAAATTAAAGACTTATGAATTTTGTGATCCTCAACAAGTCAAAAAGGGTCCACAATTATAAAAGCTTTCTCATTAAGGGTGAACTGTAAGTTTAAGCTAAATCGTTTCCAAATTTCAAAAAGGATCATTATTTTTAGAACGGACCAAAAAGGAAATAGGTTTACATAAAACCGGAACGGAGGGAGTATATATTATTCGTATATTTATTGTATATATATACATGTTGTATGTTACATACAAGGGCGGCGGATTTAGGGGAGCGGAAGGGGGTTCTTCACCGAAAAATTACACTGTATATATAAGGTAAAATCTCTTTTTTACCTCTATATATTAAGTTTTGAACCCCTTGACACGGCCCAAAAGTGTAGCTTACTTAGTGGTCAAGGGGTTAAAAAAACAAAGGTCATCAGTTCAATCCCCACTGGCTACAATCTTTTTTAACTTTTTTCTTTTTGAACCCCTTCGCGGAGATCCTGCCTCCACTAGTTATATACAAAAATTATTCAAAATTTACACAGTTTTTCGGCTACCAAATATAAATAGTTTCTGGCGCGAGCTAAAAGCAATAATACCATTAGCAATATTTATGAAGCAAATAGTGATCCAAGAGGCTAGAAAACTTACAAGTAGTTTTGCTACCAACATGGCCAAGGAAAGCAGCAATTTCCTTCATCTGCATTCTCTTACCACCAGTAGTACCAAATCCAAGAGGCTGATAAAGTGCTGCAGCATTAATGAAAGAGCTGTAATCCCAAAACCCAACAGCATGAGCCACAGGTGTATTCCTCTTAGTAAAAAGCAGCTCAAATTGGTCGACGTCCAAATAATCAGTTATTGTCAAATTACAACAGAATTTTGACAATTTGTTACACTCCCAATCCTTTACACACATCTTTGTACCCTTCACCATTTTCACTATTGTTGGTTTCTTCTTAAATGACTCATTCTCATCTCCATTTACACAACCAATAATCAAGATTGGAATTAGTAGCAATAAACCAAAAATCCTCATTTTCAAAACCCCCATTATTCTTTCCTGCAAATAGAGGAAAGATGAAATCAAGAATTGATTTTTGAAAGAAAAATTTGCTTCGAGATTTAAAGACAAATACAATATAGTGAAGTGAAAAGACAACTTACTGAGAATCAAGAATTGATTTTTGAGAAATGGGTATTGATGAAATTTCAATTTTGTGTGATTTTTTTTTTCTTTGGGTACAAAACAATGCAAGGTAGATGGAGTATCTTTTTCAAGAAAAGGGACAATAAATTTGAGGAAATGGAAATGAACGGTGGAAATTGATCTGATTTAGGTGGAAGATGGGAATGGACGGTGGAGATTGATGGGACGAAGATGTCGGGAGAAACAGGCTGGATTTGGAATCAAGCAAAGCAGTGGAAGGTGAGAACTGTCCCCACTTGAGCTAATGCCACTCCACCGACAGCTTACCATTTTCCTTTTTTGTTTTTCTTTTTTTTTCCAGCTAACCAATATTTTAGCTCTAGTTTTTTTGGTCAATTTTTTGTGCTGGAAAAAAAAAGGAAAAAGAAAATGTGTTTAGACGGTAGGCTTGTTGAGGGTCCAAGCTCGGGTTTTCATAAAGGCTGACAAATCGAACCAAATTAACCAAAAAAGTCGATATTTTATAGGTTTAGTTTTGGTTTTGAATTTTAAAAATTGATCAAATTTGTTTTGGTTTTGGTTTTAATCAAAAAATAATCGAAAAACCCCGAATCAAACCGACTATAAAAAGTAGCTATTTAAATTTATTACACACACATATATATATATATATATATATATATAAATTCTAACGTTTTATGGTATATATTAGTCATTTGTATTTTTAGTCTAGTTTTTGGCAAGTATAACAATCTAATTCTTTGCTTTTATATTATTGATTGGTAGTTTTCTTTTGCTAAATACAAGAATTTATTTCATGTTAATAATAATCGATTTTTTATTGAGTACTTAAATTATTCATCACTATTTGATTCAATTATCATCAAAATATCTTGGTAAATGATAGATTTCTCAAAAAGCAATTAATTTGATAGTGTTACGTTGAAAATGTGGTCGTCAAATATGCGTTTGGTAGTGTATGTCTAATATTTAAGAAAACCCCCCATAAATAACTGAAAAAACCGAAAAACCGACAAAAACGAAATCGATAAAAACCGACTTAATTGGTTTGTTTTGGTTCTAATATTTAAAAAAAACCGACTTACTTGGTTTATTTCCTTTTAGGAAAAACAACTGACCCAAACCAAAACTATGAACACACCTAGGTCAACAATTAGCGTCATTTTAACAATCTCCCATGTCAATAGTATATCATAAAATGCTCTTACCATATTATGCGCATCATCCGACATTATCGTAATACTTTTAGTAGTACAAATCAGAGAAGCTATCCCGACGGCAAGCTCTTGTTTCCAGTACCGTCAAGGGGTTAAAAAAAAGTTAAAAATATTATAGTCAATGGGAATAGAACTAATGACCTTATAAAAGTTTTGAACCCTCTTGACCACTAAGTTATGTTGTTGAGTTGCATTAAGAGAATACAAAATATAATATATAGAGGTAAAATATAATTTATGCCGAGTATTGATGTCCCTTTCCACAAATAATGTTTCGCCTCCTTTTTGTTTTCAAAATTTTTCCTCATAATGTAAATATTTTTCAACTTCTTTTGTGCTCCATGAGGCACTATTATGTTCACTTCACTTGGCTCCTCTTCGAATAATTTTTCCTTGATCTTCACGATATTGATTCAAATACCTAATTGTTAAGAAATTAAACTTAAAGTAATATTATAAAACAAGAATATAGACAAGAAATATGGAAAGGAAGAGAGAACTATCTTATTTCCTTCATGTATTCAAGTGTATATAATATTATTTCATCTTCTATTTATAGTATTACATAGAGGTATACAAAAGAATGTCTTAAACATGGCATTAAACATTTGAGATCATGGAGGAAGATCATGGAGGAGGTTATGGAGGCGTGAGAGTTACAATCATAATGGTATAAGTAGTGGGAGGTTAATGGAAAAGAGTAGTGGGAGTAACTTCTTTAGGAGTTATAGACATCCACTATAATATTTCATAACACTCCCCCTTGGATGTCTATAGATAATGTGCCGCGTTAAACTACTAGGAAAAAACTCATTGAAAAAAAATCCTAGTGAAGGAAAAAGAGTACACATATCATGTAATACGCATTGTCTGTTGCCTCGTTAAAAACCTTGCCAGAAAAACGAATTGGGACAAAACATGTGCTAAGCGAAAAAGAGTACAACGCGTATTTGCCTCCCCTTGATGAAAACATCACTTTATTTCTTGAAGGCAATGCATTTCAATCTTGTATTTCAACTTCTCCAACATTGAGATTGACAATGCCTTAGTGAACATATCAGCGAAGTTATCATATGAACGCATTTGTTGAATATCAATTTCCGCATTCTGTTGAAGATCATGCGTCTGAAAATTTTGCTTTATTGTGTCTCATTCGATATATCCTTCTTTCAATTGAGCTATGCAAACAACATCATCTTCAATGTTATTTGAATTTTCTCTTCAAAGGAAAAGTCACACGTCTGTTATGTGTTGAGTCACTTGCTTTATCAATTGCTGGTATATTGACATGACTTGGATAAGTATCAACAATTGACTACCTTGTGAAATAATAATATGGAAGTACTCTCACATACAAATAGATTGTTTGAAGAACGAACCTCAGAAAATGGCTGCATTTGCATAACCAACAAAATCTTGACAATATTTGTTAGAATAAACAAATCTATATCAAAGACTTCTTTTGCAATATAATATCATAATAGTATTAAAGTATCTTTATATATGAATTAAATTATATCTCGCTAGCATATTTTTATACTCATGATTCTAGCAAGATACTTAGTGCACCAATTGCAATTGACACAAAAATAAATCATGTACGTCGTGATTGCTCTAACCCACATAAGGATTTGCTAAAACTTTATTTAATGAATTTCTTGGGAACCTTAATATGCTTCATAACAGTTTAAATCCTTCAATAATTTTTATATACGCGTATCAAATTTATTAGGTATTGCCATACAAAAACCTGAAATCAACTATATCCACCACAAGGGAACATGTTTCCATATAATCAACGAAAGGACATTTACATAAAATTTTGTGTCGCCCCATTGGCTTTATACTTTCAAATGTTGGGACTATCAGTCCAAAACTTCACGTTTTCCAAGTGAAGTTAATCTTGATTGCGTATTTTTCATTGACCAATCATTTATCTGTCCAAATTTCATGAGAGATTTGAGCTCAAGATCCTCGTCAATATTAATAGTATTGAGAGTTGTACTATATCAACAATATCATCGATGATCATTTTACAGTTATTCCATCATCACACAATAAAGACATAACTTATCGAGATATCATTATTTTCAGGTACCTGAGCCTCTTTCATGAGGTCTTATAAAGTGTTATGTCATGATGCTCTAACAGAGAACTTGCCTCCTTAGTATGACCATCTTTATCATTTGCTCCTCTCTTTCTTCAAGGAGTTTTATCTTTGGAACCGATTAGTCTATTACGCTTCATGTGTTCCATAGACTATGTCCATCATGGACTTATTCTATTTAGAGCATTAGCAACTGAAATATAACATTAAACTTTGGGTCAGCAAATACGCTTGACAATATTTTACAAATGAATTATCACTTGAACTTTAAGTTCACATTTTCTTGTACGAGGATCTAGGTACACTCATAATAATTCATTCCATTATTNATATATATATATATATTGTAACGACCCGACCGATCGTTCCGTAAGAATTGTCCTGTTTTCCCTATTTCTACTTCATCATATGTTGCATAACCTATTTATGTTGTGTTGGGTCGGTTGGTTCGGTTCCGGAGTGGTCCTGGTGAGAAATGAGACACTTAGTATCCTAAGTTGGCTTTATGGTTAGAAAAGTCAATGAAAAGTTGACTATTAGGTAAACGACCTCATAATATGGATTTTATGGCTCACATAGCTTCATTAGGTGATTTGGGACTTAGGCGTGTGTTCAAACTGTGGTTGTGAGGTCCGGAGTAGAATTAGGCTTGAATTGGCGAAATTGAATTTTTGGCAATTTTCGGTGGGCAGTGGAAATTAGCTATCTGGGTCGGAATGAAATTCCGGAAGTTGAAACAGGTTCGTAGTGTCATTTTGGATGTGTGTGCAAATTTTCAGGTCATTCTGACNGTTGGGACTATCAGTCCAAAACTTCACGTTTTCCAAGTGAAGTTAATCTTGATTGCGTATTTTTCATTGACCAATCATTTATCTGTCCAAATTTCATGAGAGATTTGAGCTCAAGATCCTCGTCAATATTAATAGTATTGAGAGTTGTACTATATCAACAATATCATCGATGATCATTTTACAGTTATTCCATCATCACACAATAAAGACATAACTTATCGAGATATCATTATTTTCAGGTACCTGAGCCTCTTTCATGAGGTCTTATAAAGTGTTATGTCATGATGCTCTAACAGAGAACTTGCCTCCTTAGTATGACCATCTTTATCATTTGCTCCTCTCTTTCTTCAAGGAGTTTTATCTTTGGAACCGATTAGTCTATTACGCTTCATGTGTTCCATAGACTATGTCCATCATGGACTTATTCTATTTAGAGCATTAGCAACTGAAATATAACATTAAACTTTGGGTCAGCAAATACGCTTGACAATATTTTACAAATGAATTATCACTTGAACTTTAAGTTCACATTTTCTTGTACGAGGATCTAGGTACACTCATAATAATTCATTCCATTATTACTTTTTCAGCTGCCAATTTCCCCCTAATNATATATATATATATATTGTAACGACCCGACCGATCGTTCCGTAAGAATTGTCCTGTTTTCCCTATTTCTACTTCATCATATGTTGCATAACCTATTTATGTTGTGTTGGGTCGGTTGGTTCGGTTCCGGAGTGGTCCTGGTGAGAAATGAGACACTTAGTATCCTAAGTTGGCTTTATGGTTAGAAAAGTCAATGAAAAGTTGACTATTAGGTAAACGACCTCATAATATGGATTTTATGGCTCACATAGCTTCATTAGGTGATTTGGGACTTAGGCGTGTGTTCAAACTGTGGTTGTGAGGTCCGGAGTAGAATTAGGCTTGAATTGGCGAAATTGAATTTTTGGCAATTTTCGGTGGGCAGTGGAAATTAGCTATCTGGGTCGGAATGAAATTCCGGAAGTTGAAACAGGTTCGTAGTGTCATTTTGGATGTGTGTGCAAATTTTCAGGTCATTCTGACGAGGTTTGGTTAGTTTCGGCATCGTTGGTGATTTTTGGAAGTTCGAAGATCCTTAGGCTTGAATCATGGGTTGATTTGATGTTTCGATGTTATTTTGGGTGTTCCGAGGGTTCGACTAAGTCCGGGTGATCATTTATGACTTGTTGGTACTTTTGGTTGAGGTCCCGAGGGCCTCGGGATGAGTTCAGATGGTTATCGACATGGTTTTTGGCATTTTGGAGCTACGGGTGCCAAGTCTTCTGGTTTTCTGCACCTGTGGTTAGGGGACCGCAGAAGTGGACGATGGATCGCAGATGCGGAAATGGCTAAGTGGGAGGAAGACCGCAGATGCAGACAGTTGGCCGCACCTGCGGAGTCGCAGGTGCGGTAGGTGGGTCGCAAGTGCGGCTTTTGGCTTTTAATGAGATCTCGCAGGTGCGCACCTGGGACCGCATGTGCGATAATTAAGCTGCAAGTGCAGTCATNGTTTTATCTTTGGAACCGATTAGTCTATTACGCTTCATGTGTTCCATAGACTATGTCCATCATGGACTTATTCTATTTAGAGCATTAGCAACTGAAATATAACATTAAACTTTGGGTCAGCAAATACGCTTGACAATATTTTACAAATGAATTATCACTTGAACTTTAAGTTCACATTTTCTTGTACGAGGATCTAGGTACACTCATAATAATTCATTCCATTATTACTTTTTCAGCTGCCAATTTCCCCCTAATGCTGGGATCACAAGCACATATCCCCAACTTTCTTTTGGGACCTATCATTGTGCATTGTGGTGGAACAATTAAATCATATAGAACATCCATATTTCTACATGGAAATTATTTGGTTCCTGACCCTGAACCAATTGTGATAGGGAGAATTTTCATAACTTGGCTAANATATATATATATATATATATATATATATTGTAACGACCCGACCGATCGTTCCGTAAGAATTGTCCTGTTTTCCCTATTTCTACTTCATCATATGTTGCATAACCTATTTATGTTGTGTTGGGTCGGTTGGTTCGGTTCCGGAGTGGTCCTGGTGAGAAATGAGACACTTAGTATCCTAAGTTGGCTTTATGGTTAGAAAAGTCAATGAAAAGTTGACTATTAGGTAAACGACCTCATAATATGGATTTTATGGCTCACATAGCTTCATTAGGTGATTTGGGACTTAGGCGTGTGTTCAAACTGTGGTTGTGAGGTCCGGAGTAGAATTAGGCTTGAATTGGCGAAATTGAATTTTTGGCAATTTTCGGTGGGCAGTGGAAATTAGCTATCTGGGTCGGAATGAAATTCCGGAAGTTGAAACAGGTTCGTAGTGTCATTTTGGATGTGTGTGCAAATTTTCAGGTCATTCTGACGAGGTTTGGTTAGTTTCGGCATCGTTGGTGATTTTTGGAAGTTCGAAGATCCTTAGGCTTGAATCATGGGTTGATTTGATGTTTCG
Organism: Nicotiana undulata; assembly: GCA_005239495.1. NCBI lineage: Eukaryota > Viridiplantae > Streptophyta > Magnoliopsida > Solanales > Solanaceae > Nicotiana > Nicotiana undulata. The sequence goes on along the minus strand of ML257028.1, from coordinate 4,388 downwards.
ATGTTATTTTGGGTGTTCCGAGGGTTCGACTAAGTCCGGGTGATCATTTATGACTTGTTGGTACTTTTGGTTGAGGTCCCGAGGGCCTCGGGATGAGTTCAGATGGTTATCGACATGGTTTTTGGCATTTTGGAGCTACGGGTGCCAAGTCTTCTGGTTTTCTGCACCTGTGGTTAGGGGACCGCAGAAGTGGACGATGGATCGCAGATGCGGAAATGGCTAAGTGGGAGGAAGACCGCAGATGCAGACAGTTGGCCGCACCTGCGGAGTCGCAGGTGCGGTAGGTGGGTCGCAAGTGCGGCTTTTGGCTTTTAATGAGATCTCGCAGGTGCGCACCTGGGACCGCATGTGCGATAATTAAGCTGCAAGTGCAGTCATCGCTGGGCAGAACATATAAATAGGAGCCTTAGCAAATTTTGGTCATTTTTCCACCATTTGTATACGGGAAGCTTTTTGGAGAGTTTTGAAGAGGGAATTCGAAGGTTCTTCGTAGAGGTAAGATTTTTGGATCTAAAACTCACTTATATGGTATTATTTGACTGATTGGGGTGAAATTTATGGAAATTAGTGACTAAAATTGGGGGATTAGGGCTTGTAAATTGGAGACCTTTAATTGGGGATTTGAGGGGCCATTTGAGGTCTGATTGTGATGCTCTTGGTATGTATAGACTCGTGGGAAGATGAGGATTCTTGTGATGTGATTTTTATCGAACTCCGAGACGTGGTCCCAGAGGTCGGGTTTAGCCAATTTCGGGATTTTTGGTTAATTTTGATAATTTTCGAATGGGCTTCGTTTCTTAGCACATATTGATGATACAAATCTGATTTTTGGTAGATTTGGAGCAATTGGAGGGCGAGTCTAGAGGCAAGGGCAACGAGGGCTAGGATTTTAGCCGGTTTTGAGGTAAGTAACATTTCTNGTTAAATAATACATCTCATAACCAATGATTTAGCTATAATTGGAGGCATACAATTTCTACTAAATGAAGTTGGATTTAAACCAGCATTATCAAGATAAATTATCATAGTTTATATTCTGGAATTATGCTCTAATAATTTGAGCAATCAACCTTGCAAAATTCACACTGCAAGTTGACAACAAAAGCACATGTGGCTATACAATAGATGCATCTTTTAAAATCATATTAAATGGTCCACATGGCNTTTATGACTTGTTGGTACTTTTGGTTGAGGTCCCGAGGGCCTCGGGATGAGTTCAGATGGTTATCGACATGGTTTTTGGCATTTTGGAGCTACGGGTGCCAAGTCTTCTGGTTTTCTGCACCTGTGGTTAGGGGACCGCAGAAGTGGACGATGGATCGCAGATGCGGAAATGGCTAAGTGGGAGGAAGACCGCAGATGCAGACAGTTGGCCGCACCTGCGGAGTCGCAGGTGCGGTAGGTGGGTCGCAAGTGCGGCTTTTGGCTTTTAATGAGATCTCGCAGGTGCGCACCTGGGACCGCATGTGCGATAATTAAGCTGCAAGTGCAGTCATCGCTGGGCAGAACATATAAATAGGAGCCTTAGCAAATTTTGGTCATTTTTCCACCATTTGTATACGGGAAGCTTTTTGGAGAGTTTTGAAGAGGGAATTCGAAGGTTCTTCGTAGAGGTAAGATTTTTGGATCTAAAACTCACTTATATGGTATTATTTGACTGATTGGGGTGAAATTTATGGAAATTAGTGACTAAAATTGGGGGATTAGGGCTTGTAAATTGGAGACCTTTAATTGGGGATTTGAGGGGCCATTTGAGGTCTGATTGTGATGCTCTTGGTATGTATAGACTCGTGGGAAGATGAGGATTCTTGTGATGTGATTTTTATCGAACTCCGAGACGTGGTCCCAGAGGTCGGGTTTAGCCAATTTCGGGATTTTTGGTTAATTTTGATAATTTTCGAATGGGCTTCGTTTCTTAGCACATATTGATGATACAAATCTGATTTTTGGTAGATTTGGAGCAATTGGAGGGCGAGTCTAGAGGCAAGGGCAACGAGGGCTAGGATTTTAGCCGGTTTTGAGGTAAGTAACATTTCTAAACTTGGTTCTGAGGGTTCGAAACCCCGAACTATATGATATATGACTATAATTAAGGTGACGCACATGCCAAGTGACGGGTTGCGGGCGTGCACCGAGTGATTTGTGTCCTGAATCATCCCATGGCACCGTTTAGTAGCTATTACAGATTGATATCCATATTTCTATTAATGTGGTTGATGTGAACATGTTAGAAATCTTGCTAAGTTAAATGCTAAGGCTTCATGCCGAAAATGCTGAGACCCGAGTGGTCGTATATTGATGTCTCCTTATGTGTTTATTTGTTTCCATATACTTAGTCCTGTCATATCATATCATTTCATGAATCAGTCTCGGTAATTGTTAATTTTGTATATTTATCATTGTTTCGGGCTAGTTCATGCATTTGTGAGCCCATATGAGCGAGACTGGAGAGTAATGACTGAGTGAGGCCGAGAGCCTGTTATTGAGAGACAGTTATGAGATCGTACTTCACATTGCATCAATACTCTGATTATGCCTTCGTTTGCTTGTTATAGCGCTTGGGCTAATAGGAGCCCCTCCGGAGTCTTTACACCCCCAGTGAGCGCACTGATATTTGAGGGATGGATCTTGTCCGAAGTTGATGATATATGAGGGATGGATCATCTCTGGACATGGATCTTGTCCGAGTGTTGTATTTCGGAGATGGATCTTCTTCGTGGGGCTGGATTGGCCTTTTCCTCAGTACTGAGTGACTACGGTCACCAGTGATGATATATATTCTGGGACGGATTTTCCCTGGGCCTGAGAGCCATATACAGTATTGAGTGGACTTTTGTGTGAGAGTTGTGAGCACTATGTGCATTTCCACACTGTTCATATTTTGGCATGTAGAGTATACTGAATTACATGGGATACTGGACATATCTGGTATATTCTGTTTTCATTCTCTGATAAACCGTGAACATGTCTAATTTTTGTACACTGTCTTATTTAATTGCTGAGGTTTAGTTCGTCACTACCTCTCAGCCCATAGTTTGGGTTTGTTACTTCTGAGTTGGTGTACTCACATTACCCCCTACACCTTGTGCAGATCCAGGTAGAGCGGGACCCGGTAGTAGTAGCCGAGTTGCGGCCAGAGTTCCTTTGGAGGCATCGAGGTAGCAGCTGGCGATCGCAGCCTCAATTATCCCCTTCTCTATCTACCTGTCATATTTATGTATTTCATACAACTTTATGTCGGCACATTATTTTGATATTTGATGTAGTAGCTCATGACTCGGTGACACTAGATTTGGGTTCGGGTTTTCTTTTACTTATGTTTTCAATGATGATTAAACCCTTAAATGCTTTATAAATATGAGACACTTGCTGCAAATATAGTGGTTTTTCTGAAAATAACTTTTAACAAATGAAATGTGTGGCTTGCCTGATTTCACGATAGGCGCCATCACGACTGGGTATTTTGGAGTCGTCACCTTTTATTCATTCCATATTTTAAGTGATTCAATCCCAAACTTAACTGGTATATCATGAGAATAAATAACACAAGATAATTCTTGAAGAACCTTCTATTTCTTCAATATATGCAAATGTGAATTCTCAATTAATTTTCGCATCATAATTGAACCGGGATGGCCAACCGGTTATGCCAACTAATATTTGTTTCAGCAAATATCTAGTTTACTTGTGGCATGTGATTCCATCATCATGCTTATATTTGTGTAGTAAGAATAGAAGAACAGTCGGGTAACCTTTCATATTTACTCGGTATGATTGTACTAATATGAAGATATTCAATATTCCTTTCATTGATAGTCTCAAATGCCAACTGCTTTGGCTATTATATTTGAAACTAAAAAAATTTCTTCTGAGACTTACTACAATATAAATGTCAAGAACAATTTCATTCATCTGGATAGTAACAAATTTGCTCTTCCGGAGCTCTTAATTGATTTTGTACACAAGATATTTTGTCACATCATCCATATGATGGATATCTCATTCACGGAGAAAATCATATCATAATAATTATCATGGTCAAAATCATCATAACCAAAATCAGTTCTTGCTTTACCTTTGCCTTTCATAACTTTTTATAAGCATGATAAAATATTTATGGCGTACCACATGTACGCAATCAATGACATATTTATGTAACCACACAATAAAATTCATTCTCTTCATCTCACTCAAACTCCCGTAGAGGTGAGTTGTGTGGTATTGATCCAATCATGCATTGAACGTCTTTATTCATTACTTTATCACATATTGCCACATTCACCTTCATTGCATTTACAATATTTATCAGAAGTCATATTTTTTAAAAAAATGGACCATAATCGTCTGAACGTGCCTTATATTTACAGACCATATTGATATACATTTTT